>JAOTOM010001509.1:0-71083 GCA_034440615.1 Ashinkailepas kermadecensis | reverse complement strand
ACCCAGAGGTACAGTGGACGTAGAAGAGACGAATTGCAAAACACTGTACTAACCCAAATGACAACCCTGCATGGCATGCTTAGACTAACCCGCTACTAACAATTAACACGCAGCGCCCTGCGTGATAGGCGGTGTGGATAATTGCCCCCTTGTTCGTACGGTAAAGATCCATCGGTGCTCTTCGATAAGAGTAGGCTAAAGCCGGCACCCTGAACAAATAAACTTCTCGTTACTCTCAACCCCCACCCCCACCCAAACTACAAATTATTTTGCGGAGAAGCAAAGTAAAATAAAACAATTTAGACATCAGGGAGATGTCCCCAGCCCAGTCCCCACCTTCAGCACCTAAAATATCACACAAACTATAACGTAAAACTCCCTTTACGTAAATGTTCACTTGCCAGCACTTCGTTTGCAAACACTCGCTTTAATAGACAGACATGTAACGTACTCGCTTCAAAGGCGGCGCAACTGACCTTTATGGTCCGGCACGCCTAAAAAAGTCACTCCCCCTACCACGTCGTATGAGGGACGGGATCTGTCATGTCGGCCGTTTCAAAATTATTAGGTAAAGATATAGCACTACATCAAGGACCACATAACAGGGTTCTTGGTCAAAATTTTGCGTTGACGTTTTATCCTGCCGTGTTTGCCGCTGATCCGGTGTGCCGGTCCGGGCGAGGTCCACTCAGTGAGATGCAAGTTATTCCGTATCAGTGACACACATGCGACGTTGAGTGCTCTTGATCAGCATGCCATTTGGTTGAATCAATATTAGAGTTGTTATACGTATTTTGGTGAGAAAATTATGCCCAGGTGATGTCCGATCAGCAAACACTGACGCTACATTGTGAGCTCCGTTGGCTATCATTACTAACCGTAGTTTGTTCCTTGTCGTATGGTCTAATGAATGCAGCCATATGGTTCATTGTTGTTCCCTTAGATTGATTGTCACATCATTTATACTGGCGTGTGTCAAAAAGGCGCGTGACCTTTCTATGGTTAACTAGGGTAAAATATTGATGTTAGCTTGCTAGTCCAAGCTGTGTTCATGGGCGTATGTATTGACCTCACATTTAGTGACCATGTTTCGCCATAGGAGATCAGTGGTTATATTGTTCAGAGTTCGTGTAAGGCTGAAAGGATCAGCCGAAAAGGCCGGCAATTTCTAATCATATGTGGTTGGCTGATGATACGTGCAACGTTAATCTTCTTGTGATGCATTCATGCGACCAAAGGTGATATCTTAAAAGGCGGGGCAAGTAGTAGTAAAACAACGGTGGCATGCCGCGGTCATTTGGCCTTGAAAAGCCGACCTCGACCCCCGACAGAAGTCACAAACACATGGCGCCGCCACATGGTCGCCTAGTTAACTCAGGATTCCGGGCATGCATTGACATCATGTAATCATAACAAAAATCACCGATTTTTCAATATTGCATGAAGAAAATAGAAACTGAAGCCGAATCTCGGTGACATAGCACGCCCCGAAACTACTGTTTGCGACATTTGTTTCGATTATTTCTTCACAGTTTTCATATTATAATCACGTACACGCACGTACTCATCGCACCCGGGCGGGGGGGAGGGGTTCACATTCAGCGTAACATTGTTCGGAGGAAGCACTAAACGATGTTTTCGTGTTGTGTTTCCCACATAGCTCTACACCTTATACCATGTTACTACTCCGACATTATCATTTTGTCGGATGCACACTCATACATCATTTCTTCTTGTCTGTATTAGGTAGCTGCCAATAAATTATTGAATATTGGTCTGATGTAGCGTTCAGCGGAAGGTATGACCTGCTGACCTGCCCTGACCTTGGAACATCACATGACATCGGGCTGCGTTCGGCAGAAGGCATGACCTGTTGACCTGCCCTGACCTTGGAACATCACATGTCATCGGGCTACGTTCGGCAGAAGGCATGACCTGCTGACCTTCCCTGATATTGGAACATCACACGATATCGGACTGCGTTCAACGGCAAGCTGGAAGCTGTTTTGTTTTTGCAGCTTAATTCGATGTCTCGAATCGTGCTGGAATAAATCCAGGAAGCTCGTGGAAGAGGAATTGTACCGATTATTCGCATTACGCTTGGAAACAACTATGGCACACACGACACTTCGTACATCTTCGGTATGCAGCAGATCGACATTTGTCCGGCCCTGCGTAGCGGGTGGAAGATTTCCTCCTCATTCTGCCCACCATCAAGGAGTATTACTTTGCATACTTTACGGGGGTCATTAGTCCAATCGATCATTGATTCGTCCTCCCGCCTTCAATCAGACCGAAGCTTATCCATTGGGACTGTGGGTGTACACTGCACATAAGATAAAAACCGCTTTCGAGGCGGCTTTGATCATCAGAAAGGTCATTTGGCCCCTCAATCAAGTTCACAAAGTGACACCCATGCTACCATCCAGGGGTGTTGGTATATATACTTTTGAGGGGCCAAGTGCCCCCTCAATGTTGGCTTCCCCTAATAATTTTAACATTTAACATGGGACCATATAAAGTGTGCCCCTAAATATATTTCGGCCTGCCCATTGCCTTCATGTATGTTGCCTCCCGAAATGATGTTCAGAAATCAGCACCCATCAGCGTGACGTCACCCTGTGATCATCTCACCGACGGCACACCTAAAACAAAAGTCGAGGCTCCATCCGCCCGCCACCACTGGCTCTGGCAGCTCCCAACACTCCTGTATGCCGTCTGGCCACGCAGGGGGTTTGCGGCACACATTTCACCACACCACACCGTAACGCTAATACTAGCGAACGGTGTGAACACCCGCCACCGGACCGGAAAAAGGTGCGGTCCGTCCGCCGAGCCGGACAATATTCGCCACGCTTCCCGGCTGGCGATTGGCCGACTGGCATGTGACGTCACGCACCCGTGCGCACTGCTCGCTCGCTACCCAAACGGTCACGCCTCTGCTTCTTTGTTGATAATATGGACACATTTTGTTTTTATTTGTACCACGAAGATAATTTAACACGCGCCCTGGAGGGCCTCTGAAAACTACGCGCACTGGAGAGAGGGGGGGGGAGCGGGGATTCAGCACCCCCCCCCCCCCTACGATCTCAGTTCCTATTATAGCTGGTGTAACGAAATTTTCAGGGTAGATGGGTTTGGTTGTGAACTCTATTGTGTGCAAATTTCATGACCTTAGGTGTTCAAGGTCAAATGAGATCGCATATGTCATATTTGGCTTGTTTTGCGTGGCTTGGCTTGACATGGTTATGGATCGCTGCGATTGTAGTTCAAATGCTCTAAAGTAGGCATCATTGATGTGTTGGGCATAACTAATGATGCAATATACATGATAGATCCGGAAATTGACCTCAGGTCACCTATATATCAGCACTTTATCGGGTCAGTTAGCGGTTCCAGTTGCCGGAACCGGGTCGCCCGCCGATCCGGCGGGCGGCCTGGCACAATCGGCTTCACGAAGAAAGAGCTGAAGTACATGAATGATGTATGGAAACGCTTAGGTTCACAATGACAAAACAGAAGTTTTCAGTAGGGACTAACATACAAAATGGCATGAATCGCATGACTGTCATTTGAGTTTATGACTCCAGTTGAACAAGTTTGGTTCCATTGACCTGTCATGAGCTTGACCTGAGTTAACCGCGGTGACCTGGCATGATCTTGAAATAATATAGCATGACAATATACATCAAACAAGTCGCTAGTATTGCCATGAACACTTCCCTTTTGCCGATATAAGTGAAGCGCATCAGCGCCGATTTTTGTGGTCTGACGCTACGGAATGCTTTGACGCTGAGTCAAAGACGCTGACTTTGACGGCCTCTAACTCGCAAAATTTCGGCCGATTTTCGTTTTTATTATTTTAAGCATTTTTAAGGTACTTTTTGCGCCGGACATGTCCAGGCGCTCGCTTAAAATAATAAAACGAAAACGGTACACCCAAAATAGCGTCTTTGACTCAGCGTCAAACATATATCGGCCGGTAAAATCATGATATTGTTTATCGGCCGGTAAAATCGTGAGTTATTTACGAAATATCGGAGGGGTGGGCGGATTTCGCCCCCCCCTCTCCAGTGCGCGTGTTAATTGAGGCTCCGATGGGCTGACCTCGCAGGCGAGATCATGCAGAGCAACTACCGAGCCTATCTCAATGGCTCACAGGATAGTTGGTTGACCACTTTTACACCACCGGCATTAGAAAGTAGTGCCTACATTTGTTAGAGCCAAACTGAATGAATGCACATACTACACAATGAATTGAGGTCGTTGACCCGCCCGTAATCGACAAGACATGGGTGCCTACCAGGGGCGCAACTATGATAATGTGACGGGGGCAAATGTATTTTTAGGGGCCCCAGCCTACCCCCAAAATTGATATGTCCCAGGATTTTGACGGTTAATTTTTGGTGGTGCTCCTTTTCAAGTCGTTTTTTCGTTTCAAATGCGAGAATGTTTCTCTTTCCTGTCGTCGGCACAAGATGGCCTACTTGCCGATAAAGGCCATCGGACGTCAGAAAGGGCCCCTGGGCCGACGGATGTCGCCCAAGTCGTACAAGGGCTCCTGGCCTGATGGAGGTGGCCCAAGCTGTTGAAAGAGGGCCTTCGACCTGACAGAGGAGGCCCTGGATCGCTAAGGAGGGCCCCGGAGCCCAACAGAGAGGATCCCTAGGACCCCGAAAGATCGAGGAGGGCACCGAGACGGTACGAAGGGCCCCTGTGTGGACGGAAGAGGCCGAAGCCACAGGGAGCGCCTGGCGCAATACAGGGAGCTCAAGCTGTTGAAAGAAGAGCCGCCGGCAGACGGAGAGTGTCCTGAGCCATGGCAGTGATCCCTGATTCGACGGAGGGCGCCCCGGCCGAACGTGCAAGGCCACTGGGTCGGCTTTGGCTCACGCTGATGGAGAGTGGTCCAGAGCTCACAGCGGGGCTCAGGCCGATGAATAGGCTCCCGTGCAACGGAAATGGTCCGGGCCGAAGCGGAGGGTTCCCGGTGCTACATAAAGCACCGGTCCATGGGGATCCTGGGCTATTTAAAGGCGGTGGCGTAGCCAAGGGATGAAGGGGTACCTGCACCCTACCTCTAGCGAGCCCGAGGGGTCCCTCCAGGCGACAGCGTTGAGGGGCCTGCAAGGGCCTCTCAGTGTGTAGTGGCAGAAATATAACCAATGCAAATGTAAGTTACATCTAGCAGCTTGTGTGGTAGGGCGATTGACGTGGTAAGACCTAAAGTCGTTCACCCTGAGGGCTGACAAGGGCCACGGAGACAAGAGAGGGCCCTTCCGAGAACTGGAATGTCCATGCCAGCTAGAAAGAGTAGTCTCGGCTGAAAAGGACCCCTAGCAGCTGAGTGATAAACAGACCCTGAAGGCCCTGAGGATTAAACAGGGCGCCTCAGGACCAGAGAGGGCTGGGCTACTCTTGTGGTTTGAAAGGGCACCCACAGGATGAATCGGATCCCTAAGAGCTGAAGTGAGGTTCCATCTCAGAGCTTAAATTCCCCTGAGATGAGCGCTAGACATGGCTATTGAGAACTGCGATGGCCCCTAAAAGCAGGGAAGGTCATGAGGGACGAAGAGTGTCTCCGAGAGCCAGAGAGGCTCGACTGGGATTCTTCTGGGGTTGAGCGGGGCCCCTAAGGGATGAGCAATGTCCCCTGAGCGAGGTCCCCTGCAGAGAAGAGAGGGAGACGGGGACGAAGAGACAGGGAAGGAAGAGGATCGAGGGACATTTTCGACAACCCAGCGGTTTCGCCACGATGTTTGATTCACAACTGTGGGAGTTAGGCGCATATATGCCTACCTACAATTAGAAGCAAGCAAGCAAGTTCTGCATGCGTTTCCGAAGAGTATTTCACACAAGTGAGTGAGGCGTATGACAAATTTCGATGGTTTTAAGCGAGTATGTGACTGCTTATTAATTTTTTGCATTCGTGATTTGAGATCACTATGAAAATAAGATGTGCGTTAACATTATGATTTACATACATTCGTTATATTCATCGGAGTTTCAGTGAAAAGGGAAATACTAGAAACGTCGATATCTGAACATGGCAAAAATGTTTTAAATGTACAACATAGTTTTGTGTCTGAATATCTTAAAGCAGTCCATCACAAATATGCTTACCAACCAAACTAGCAGCTAAACTATTGCGTATGACAACTCCGTAGGACGTAATACGGCATGTAACTCGCAATGTACTAATGCGCAATGTATTAATGTTCAACGTGATTGATAGAAACGGTAGACATGATATAAAATTCCTCTCTAGCATCCCTCCCCTCACCCTCACTTGAGGATGCACTTGGTAGGTCTAGAAATCATTGCTCCTGATACCACGCATTCAAAATAGAAAAAGCCACTTAGCTTCATAGCTTTAGCGCAGGTAGTTTAGCATGGGAAAACTCGTATTTTTCAATGCAGTTCACGCACAGGGAGAAAACCACGTTCTGTTTTTCAAACACATTTCATCTCACTGATCCCCGTAAGCGGCTCGCATTCTCTGTTCAAAGGCAAGGCTCTGCGACGTCAGTTCTCGTGTCTATCGAAGCAACCGTGCCGGCAGTTGTTCCTACTTCTGAAATATTCGCACGACCGCTGAAATCAGAAGCAATCAGCTATGCGTGTTCGCCGGCTTCCAAGAGGGCCGGTTGCGGTAGGTCCACGTATGGCTGTCCCGACGGCAGCATGTCTGTCGCCATGAAGCCATATAGACCGCTCCCCCCCGTCCGGCGTGCTCTTGCAGCGTCTGACACTGGTAATAATAGATGAAGCTCGTGACTCTGTCTGACTCAATGCCTCTGACCTGCGGCGTCGGCGCCGGCGTTGTCTTCAGCCGGTGTCTAGACTAGCCGGTGCTGCCGTCTGGAGATTACCGGATTCCGGCCACATTAGCATCTGACCCCAACCCTCGGATGTCGTTGTCAGCTTGTGGTAAATGCTTAGCCTGCACCCTTTCAAGAAAATCAGGTCTGTCTAAATGACAAGTGTGGTAAGTGATGCGACATATGTCCTGAACGTCTTCTAGAATATATAGATATATATGGCAATATATATATACATATATATATATATATATATATATATATATAAATATATATATATATATATATATATATATATATATATATACATATATTATATATATATATATATATATATACATATATATATATATATATATATATATATATATATATATTATATATATATATATATATATATATATATATATATATATATATATATATATATATATATATATATATATATATATATATATATATATATATATATATATATATATATATATATATATATATATATATATATATATATATATATATATATATATATATATATATATATATATATATATATATATATGGAAGACCGGGGCTATATGATACACGGGATGGTTGATACAACAGCATTTTCTCCAAAAGTATGAAGCCGGTTGCCATGGCTACCACACATGCTGCTATTGGCACCCTCAACTCGCGGCAAGAGCAAGCTCAAGTCTTTTCGACCCGCGGCTGCGGAATGGTGACGATGTGGTAAATTTTTGGGGCGAAAGTAAAATTTAAATGTCTGTGCTTCCCACTTAATTTATAATTGTACGCCCGCTTGCTAACTTTTTAGGTGTCTGTTATGATTACCATGTTCTCTCAGCTTTGCAACGGTGAAATGCTTTTATCGTTTGCTGCTACAATGTACTCGCAATGTTGTACAACATGTTGTAGCCTGCACCAGAAAGCATGCGGGGTAAATTGATACAACCTGCATCAACTTAATCAGCCTGTATCAATATCAGCCTAGTTCAACGTTTTATGGACTGGTAATGGAATAAAATAAAAACAGCCTAAAATAATAGCCTATTTGCAATAAGGTGTTCGCTAAAACTGTTTCAAGATAATATTATACAATATTTCTACGAGAATTTATCACCTGACGGAAAAGACTAAACGAAGAAAGAGGTGCAGCTACGGAATGAACGTTTGCACGTTCCATAAATGGCATACACCATGAGCTATGGTCAGCCGGGACTAAAAACAGTATTTTTACTGTGAAGGTCAAACATTGACCTTTCAGATGGCGTAAAGCAATGCCACTTATACATAATATATTTTATGTAGCTTACATTTTATCAACTTACCCCGTCGTCAGTGAGAAACTACCAGTACCAGTGCCAGTAACAAAATATATACATATATATATATATATATGAATGAAGAGATATCTCCTCCCGCCCGACAAGCTTTCTGTAAAATAAAGACCAACTCAGGGTGGAGGCAACTCCACAACCAACTCAAAATAAAGACCACTAAAAACAAGGGCCTTCGCCCATCCCACTTCCTCCCTCTGCCCATGCGCTCATACCATATACAACACCAAACTATGAACATTACTGTTGCAAAATGAACAATAAATGCATGAAGTATATACTTACCTGAAGTAGTGCTCACTCTCAAGATCCATGTATGTTACAGGTCTTAAATGCCTTGGTCTTTTCTGCCTCCTTCCTTATGGTGGATCATCAAAATACAAAGTAAGCTAATCCATGCTTCAATCCATTTCTTATATCACAAATGTTTAAAAGTTGTCTACATATCTAAATTGGTGTGTAGCAGACAATTGCAGTGGCATCAATTTTTGCAATCGTTGTAAAACGTAAATGACACAAAATCATCTCCTTTTACTATATTTTATAATTTTGTAATGAATCATCTCTGCTTGTAAATTTGCAAAATCACAACCGTGAAAAATGATTTTCACAAATGACATCCATTTCGCTGTAATCATGAAAGGTTTTCGTGCAATTTGTTCATTATTAACGACAGGGAAATTGGCCACAGTATGTTCTCCTTGGTTTGTGCTCAATCTGAACTTTTACAGGGACGATTAACGACATTGGCTAGCTGATGTTTGTTGTCCACACTATGGATCCACGTCGCGATCTAGGTGTATGCATTCCAACTCGACAGCAGAGACTTTGGCTAAGCTTAGCGTGTCACCAGTGCACTGATGCGGCCGCCCGTTGCCGCGTTGTTCACCTGACATCACTGGGGGGGGGGGGGAGGCATGTGCAAGCATACCAACGAACTGAGTCCATCAGATCTCAGATCACACCTCACTTCTAATGAGCATGACGACTCATAGATCTCGTCTCGGCTCCAATCAACACGGCGACCAGCGGCAGCTCATAGAACTTGTCTCGGCTCCAATCAACAGGGCGACCAGCTCATAGATCTCGTCTCGGCTCCAATCAACACGGTGACCAGCGACAGCTCATAGATTTCGTCTCGGCTCCAATCAACAGGGCGACCAGCGGCAGCTCGTAGATCTCGTCTCGGCTGCGGCGCGTCGCCAGCTGGAAGACCGACTTCCGGCGGCGAGATTGGTGGGCCGGCGCCGAGCCGTACGCAGTCGGCTGCTCACTCAAGCCGCCAGCAGACGACCGTCTCTTAGCAACCGTCGCCGGCCGCTCGATACGGCGGCGACCAATGGGCGGCGCCGTTGCCGGCTGACGGCCGCAGACGGCCGCCGTCATTGGTTACGCACGCGCTCCATTCATGCCCGCGTGGGAGGCGGCGGCGCGGTGGTGCTATAAGTGAGGGTGGCGCGGCGCGCGGCTGTATTCAGCCCTGTCCAACCGGCCAGACTTGGCACCGCGTCGCCGCCAGTCCCGCAGCAGCCGAACACACTCACAGAGGTAGGCGGGATGTAGCACTGCCCGGCACTTTTCCCACCGCCACTCACTACTACCGGCAGGGCAGATGACGTGTAGCCGTTTTGCGAAACGCTTAGCCACAGTTTCCGATTATAAAGTCTCGCGTACCATCTTAACAACCTGATTTCTAAACCTGAAAATTGTTGGGCACTCTCTGAGCATTAGCTTCAATCATACTGCAACATACGCATTTCACCTTATGGCCTCATGTGTGTTTCTTTTCGTGTGACCCTTCCACACATCACACGTCACATGCCACATGTCACAGGTCACATGTCACATGTCGCATGTTCTGCCGCGTACCGTGGCATATTCGTGTATGGTGCAGTTCGCCAAACTCTGGTGTTCATGTTGGACGGACGTCGCCGCCGCACCGCAGATGGGCTCTGTCCCAAGGTTGCGGGGCAGGTGGGCTCTGTCCCAATGTCGCAGGGCAGGTGGGCTCGGTCCCAGTGTCGCACATAAATCGCGTCATGCTCAACACGTCCTTCCACAGATCCAACTGTCCAGTGGTTTCCTTGCCATATGTTGCGATGCGTTGATTCCCAAGGTAACCAGCTATGTGTATAAATAATCTAACACACAGGTTATGAGTGTGACAGTTTGGGGCATGTGCGCTGTGCAGCACTCGTAATTCGATCAATATTCGGACAGAAAGTGCTTTGGGCATTGTTGCCACTAGAATCGCATGTAGAATTGAACCTGCGCTCCCGATTTTAAGTGGGTCGTTGCAACCATGCTATGCGCATCTCGTCATATATGAAGAATCCATTGGCCCCGCAGGTGACCCGCCGTATGCCTCAAGCCGTCGGTCCTACAGGTAACCAGGTGTACATAGCGATCTGTCGTCTCCTCCCCTTTCCCCTCCCACGCACTTCTTTAGCTAACCCACTATATGCATCAACCAGCTGGTCCACGGATAACCCGCAGAATATAGCGATCCATTGCCCCCTCCCACTCCCGGTATCCCGCTGTGTAAGGAGCTCCATACAGCTCCGTGACTTTTGACTTTTGACCATGGAATAGCGCGTCACCATTGTCCCTCCTCTCCAGGTATCCCGCTGTGTACAGAGCTCCATACAGTTCCGTGAACCTTTGACCATGAAATAGCTTGCCACCATCGCCCCCTCCCCCAGGTATCGCGCTGTGTACGGAGCTCCATACAGCTCCGTGACCTTTGACCTTTGATCATGGAATAGCTCGTCACCAATTCCACTTCCGGGAAAAGTACCTGAGATAAGTCATGATGCATAAGGAGCATGTCACGGTTGGTCTTCATGAATACTACTCCAATGTTCAAATACTTTGCAAAGCTCACCGTTGCCCAATGTAGAGTAACTTGTTTGTGGGGGGGGCAGGCATTTCTACTCTATAAATGTCACCAAGGAGACCTTGGCTGAGGCAAAATGCGAAATCCCTTGGACTTAAATGATAAAGCAGACACGAGCTGAAATCATGAACGCAGGGACGTTAATTCCCGAAAATTATTTGGGGAGGGGGAGGGGGTACAATACATGGATGCATCGGGCGGGCCCAAATTGATTGGGGGAGGGGGCACACTCCATAAGGTTCCATGTTAAAAGTTAAACTTAATGGGGGGCAAAGCCAACATTGGGGGGGGGCGAATGTCCCCTCAAAAGTACATAAAAGAACACCCATGCATGAACGTACAAGGGAATATAGGCGTCTCGGTCCGAAGCATGAACCTATATGTTTCCTGGGGGTACATGCGAGCCGCTTAACCATCCCCAAATATATTTTCTTCTTCCTTGTATTTTAGGGAAGTGTTTGCATTTTCAGCCTGTAAGAAGTGTTCAAAATGAGTAAAATAAGACCTTTCATTGGGTACAGGATGTTGACTAAATTATGCACCAAAGTAGACTGGGAGATATGCTGATGAATCGTCATGGGACCAACATGAATTATGCGAATGTTAGGCATCACTCAGTTGTGAATGTTTATGAGCTTAGTTTATGAGTGGGAGGCAGCATATGAACCTCTCGTGTGGCTTTAAAGCATCAAGAAACACGTTACGTCACGAACTCTAATTGATGGGTTATTATCTGTGTCTCTATTCCCTTCATCGTACGCAAATCAGTTGATACAGTACTTACTACAGTACAATATTTTATAATGCAGTGCTTATTACAGTACTGCAGTAATAGAGGGAATGCGAGTGCATTTGGGTCGATTTCTTGTCCAATGTCGTAGAATGAACTAATTACCAATGCTGTCTACTAATTGGTGATATCCTTCAGAGTTGCGACGTACCCAGGAGCGGCTCCTTCCCTACGGTGTTTGAGTATAATTGCTAATATTATTTCCTTAGAAATCGGCATTTAAAAGTCGGGGCGCAAGACAACTAGCGGGCCGTCCGAATTTACGCTTTAAAGCCTGCTTATCTTTGGGATAACATCTCAAAATGTGCGTCAAATTAAATGTATTGTTGCAAAATGACACGTCGATAATGCACAGGCGTTCTGTTAAGAAAGTTTGTGTTGAAGCGGAGCTGTGGCAAAGATCTGGTGATTAGACTAAGAGTAGAAAACTCAAGCAATTAAGAACCTCGTTTTGAATATTATTTCTGGCATAATTTGAAGCCGAATCTAAGCTTAGAGTTGTTGTATCGCATCAAGGGTGACGTAAATCACCATTGATGTTGATGGCGAGTTTTTGGTTACATACAGCTCGAATCCATCACCCGAGACAGGAGTTCCAACTGAACTCAGAACACACACTGAGTTTTTGGGTGTCGCTAGTGGTCTGCAGGGTCGTGCTGGTTCCCCGACCTTATCGGGCGAGTTGCCACCAGATCCACCCGGGGCTCTCTGCCAACGTGCTGAGCGCCTGCAACTTATGGATATTGCTCTACAGACTAGGACAATTTTGACTTTGAACTTAGGCGTTCTAAAGATATCTGAAGAGCCCGGCATTCAAAATCCTCTTCGCCTACACTTACAAAATAATTCTTAGATTGATAACTTTTCCCATAAATTGAGCTGCACCGTGTTCTTTCCTTGTTATCCTGTTGTGCAAGCAAGCAGCACTGTTCAACTGGGGTTGATGGGTGGATGGTAAGCCATCAGATATATTTGTTCTCTATGCATCCTTTTCCATCATAGTGCTCGATGGCTGGACAAGTCCGGGCGTCTTTGTACCGATAATACCGGATCCAGTCGGTACACCGAACCCAGCACTGATCCTTTGGCAGTCTCGAACCCCACCCTCGGCACACCTACAGCCGGCGGCTGTGTTGCAGCGATGGAGTCGACACTGGTGCTGCTGGCGGCCGCCGTCTGCTGGTGCCACGCCGTTCCACGGCCGGCGCCGAGCGCCCTGGTGCCGCCTGCACCGCCTGCTGACGGCCGGCCGGCCGGCCTGGCAGCCGCGGACGGCTCCGGCCTGCTCAGCTTCCTGCTGCAGTACCCCGAGCTGCTCGACAACAGTCGGTACCCGGCGGCGCGCGCCGAGTACGCCGACGTGGACGTCGAGCCGACCGGCTACGGCTTCAACGACGCCGCCGACGACGGCTACGGCGGCTACGGTGGCTACGGCGGCTACGGTGGCTATGGTGGCGACGGCGGCTACGGTGGCTACGGCGGCGATGGCGGCGACGGCGGCTACGGCGGCTACGGTGGCGACGGCGGATACGGCGGCTACGGCGGCTACGAGCCGGCTGGCGGGCTGGAAGACTACGCAGCCGACGCGGCGGTGCCGTGGCCGGCGAAGAAGCGGGCGGCGGAGGACAGGACGGCGGAGGACACTGCGGAGGAGAAGAGGGCGGCGGCCGTGCCCTCCGACCCGCTGCAGAGCCAGATCGACGGCCTGCGGCGCCTGGCCACCTCCACCACGACGGCGCCCACCACCACCACCACGACCACAGCGGCCACCTCCGCGCCCACCACCACCACGCCGGCGGCGGCGGCGGCGGCGGCGACGGCGAGCGAGCGTGCGGCGGCCGTCGGCGCCGGCAGCCGCGGCGGCATGGCCGAGGTGCCGCTGTACCGGCCGCTGTCGCGACACGTCGCCACGGCCGCCGCCGGCCACCTGCAGCTGGCGCCGCGCCAGCGCTCGCAGCCCGACCGGCAGCTCCAGTCGCAGCCGACCGAGTCGGCCTACGACACCATCAAGCGGTTTCTGGTGCTCGAGGACGCCCTGCGGAAGGTGAGTGGCGGTGACGCCTGGGCGGCAGCACGGCGGCTCGGGTCCGAATTGTGTCCCTGTGAACCGCGCCTGGTTTTTGTGCCCCGCTCATGCTTAGTGGCCCGCATGCAACGCTGCTGTGGAGTTGCAGCCGTCTGCTTTTGATGTGTTCTGTACGACGCATTTCCGGTTCAACGGAGACGTGCGTAGTTTAGGTTTACATTGGAAGCAAAGCATGAATAGCGGCAAGTTGTCCAGATGTTGTCAGTTGACACTCGGCAATTAGTTTTGAGCACGCTTAGTAGAGGTGGGGAGGGGGCTGGGGTGGGATTTCGCACGTCTGCATTTAACTTATGACCAAATGCGATGATCATCATGGAACTACTATGGCAGGTGTAGACCAAGGAAAACCCTGCTTGATAAGCATGTGATGGCCTTTCCTTGCTAGCTTGTGGAGAAAATGAGATGAAGCACGATCAATTCCGTATCTTTGTTTGCGTAATAGCGCTCAATGCCAGCTTAATAGTGAATAGCTACAACGTAATTCTGAACTAGGTCTTCTACTGACACGAATTAAACTATCACCTCCGATATGCGCTTGGCACTTAGGAAGGTGCATCAGTACTTTCATATGACAGCAATTATTTAATTTGTCAATACATCAATACGATCACAGGGTATTTGGCCTAGAGAAGTAACATTGGCCGTGTTTTTACTAGTGCTGAGAGTAATATATCTTAGCTCCTCCGTTCTACGCAACTCAGCTTTCAACATGACAGAAAGCAGCAGCTTATCCAACAAGTGAGTCGATATCACCTGGTGGAGGCGATTTCAAGACCCTCCTGTGTTCCCTGTACGCCTGAGGGCTCCAGAATGCTCCTCCTCCTCCTCCTCCTCCTGAGGTCCGGCTATTTCGTGTGGCACGGCTTTTAACGCACGTCTTCCGCACGCAAATGTTTGCATGCCGGTCGTTCCAATAGGCGGCGCCTCGTGGGCCACGTGCGCCCGAGGCGGCGTGAACATTGCCACTGTTGTCGGACTTGATCAGGTTCCGAGTCGGTACGATGGAGCGGAGCAGCAGCTGCCAGAGGAGCTGTCGCTGGCAGCTGGCTGCTGGCAGCTCCTGCTGGAAGCTGACTGCCGGTAGCTTCTGCTGGTAGCTCCTGCTGGCAGCTCTTGCTGGCGGCTCCTGCTGGTAGCTGGCTACTGGCAGCTCCTGCCGGCAGCTCCTGCTGGCAGCTCCTGCTGGCAGCTCCTGCTGACAGCTGCTGCCTACGCTCTGTGACACCGATCCCAGAAAATGGCCTGTTGTTTCGACTGCACGGTCGTCAAGGCCACTGCCCAAGTCCAGCTGGTTATAACTGTGCGTTGTTGACCTACATTGGCGCCCGCAAAGACCGACCATTTTCGCCACTTTGGCGCGACACCCGCTGATGATGTGGACATTTTCCGGTGGGGCCAGTGGAAGTGTTTGGTGACAGAGGCCTTCGCAGGCGGTGTGGAACGCCGGGCAAAGTGGGAGTTCCCACTGATTGTTTGGTTGGCTATTGATTTTTGCGGCGCGTCGACTGGTGTGGTCACTTGGCATCGCCCATCGCTCACACAGATTGGCTGCGGGCGAAACACAGCGATAGGTTGCACTTGAGCCCCCAACGTTTCGGCTGGAACACGAGCATCCTTCCCCTCGGCTACTCACTTCCCGTAAGAGTTTCAAAACGGATGAGCAGCTATGAATAAGATCTGAGCTTTGCCTTGCAGAGCCTATTGATTGTGCCTTGCTGACCTTGGTAGTACCGGTAAGGGTTGAAACCACACGTCCGTCACACAAATCCACACAGGGTTCTCACCTCCGTATGACTATTTCACATGATCCCTGAATCAGTTGAGTGCGCGTAAATGTCTGTTCTAGATCAAAATAAAACGTCGTCGTATGAATGCACGGAAGAGTGTTGATGGCACCACTAACCATTTTCATTGTATTTTGTTTGATTCTGATATTAGGCCGAACAAAGGAGCATTCCCTTCTGTTGTTGTGCAAGCTCCAAGTGCTCGGCAGCTGCTCAACTTCCAGCAATAGCTAAAAATATATAGCGTGTCAGATAGCACTTCTACGTCCAGGTACTGCACCGCATTACGCTGCATTGTATGACGGATGTTTTGCTATTGCGTTATTCACTGCGTTTCTCTTTGTTCTTCGTGTCCGAGTAGTAGCCTGGGCAATCATGCGAGTAATTATGTAGCATCACGTGGCGTCACGTGACTGAGGTAATAGTGCTGCTAGTTGTTCCCATTCATAGTCGCTGGCAGAACGAGCCGGTGTGTCATCCGCAGACTGCTGATGGAGCAGTTCATGGTGGTTCATAGTCGACCTGGGAGTGCAATCAGCGTACTCGTTCCACTTATCCCTCCTCTTTCATCCAGCTGCGCCTATGCGTACCCAATACAGCAGAACAATATCTAGGAACCAAGCCAGTTTTAACCCAATATCCAGAACAAAGTCCATTGTAGGTTGTCTCCAGAATTGAATCCATTGTGGTTGATATCCAGGACGGAATTAATTACAGAGAATGTCTAAAATAGACGGAAATATAGTAGGTATCCCGAACAGATTCCAATTTCACAGATGTCCTCACGGAAAAAGCAATATAGCAGGAATCCATAATTAATCATATCTAATCTACATTGCGTACCCAATATGGAGCAACGCGCAATCGGCGTCCAGTATGGAGCCCTCGGAGCAGGCATTGCCGCCTGTCGACAGCAAAGGCCATTGTTTAGATACAGCACCGGCAATGCGCCGGTGATGGAGGTGGCTTAGTGAAGCGGGTTTATGCATGGGCCTACTCACTCATTGGAGATTCTTCACAATATGGGCTCCCAATGCTTAGCGAATGCTTAGTAGGCTCACCAGCACATGCTTTAAAATATATTTCACACAATTGACTCTGTTCAGAAGTGATTTGTGTTCTTCGTGCTGGCGAAGACCGTTCGGCCAGTTTCGTGCTCCTTTCCTACGCTGCTCTGCAGTCTCCATCCGCTACACTTGCTTTGTGTACCGCGGTGCAGTATCACACCACTGCTCGGCGGCACAGCATCACACCGTACAGTTTGCCACCTGCCAGCGATGGTCTCGCCAGCCAGATGTCGGCCGTACATTGGCCACGTGCGGACTACGGGTTAGCACCTCTGTCACCTCCAAGTCGAGATCATGCCATATCAGAATGTTTACTCTAAATAGCACAAAGAACTGAAAACACGCTGTATTCCAAGCCAACATGGGCATTGCATGACATGACCTGCCTGATTTTAAGGCTAGCTTATAATCTGATAAGTTGCAGAGTGATGGGTAGAGAAGCATGCAGGAAGGTAACAGCCAAATACACGACAGATGAACTGGGAAAGCTTTCCCCAGCACGACACTATCTCCTGACGCAGGATGTAAAACCTGTGGGCTCCCATTCCCCGGAGATACCACGACGCAAACAAGTTCCAGGGCCAACTTAACCGCGTCCACTCATGATGCCTCCACCCTATCTTAGTTGGCCTTCTCTGCTCACTATTTGCTCAATCTCCTTCATCCTTCATCCGCCATCACAAAATTAGCAGAGCCGACCGAGGAAACACCAATAACAAACAGGTGCCAGCAGTGGCTAGCATATTGTCCCAAACAACTGGGTTGAAGCGTCTTTCGGAAACCTCAGCATCACCAATGGCTCCATTCTCCTCGCCTGCCCTCTTCCTTCTGCATTTGCTCGCCATCTCTCTCCCCGAAGCGTCGTATACGGCGCCATTCAGAGCGGAGGACAAAGGAAGCGGCGCGCGCCGGCCCGGCACAGCCCGCTATCGACCCTGCAAGCGTGGGCGGATCTCCTGCCGCTCTGGCCGCTCTCGCGCGCTCGTCTGGTCGCGCCGGCCGGCCGCCGCGGCGGTGGCAGCCGACCCGGCCGGCGCCAGCTATTTCTGGCTGACCGCTATCGACCCATGCCGCCGCAGGCCACCACTGCTGAGTAGTGACCGTTCGCCGACTCACTTCCTGCCGCCCACCGAGTCACTGATCACCGAGTCACTGATCACTGATCACTGATCACTGATCACTGATCACTGATCACTGCCGGCAGCTCGCGTCGGCTGCTGGCTACATCGAGCCGGGCGGCGGGGATCATCCGGTTTTATTCAGCGTAGCATGTCCGCATTCTGCGGTGCGGGACCGCGTTATTGCGTCGGTATTCGATTTGAATTACACTGGAGCGTAACATCCGTCCCATATCGAGGAGGAAATGAGCGGAAGTGCCTGCGTGGGTATATTTGTCCGTGCGTGCGTGCGGCAAGTAGGCGCGTGTGTTTGCACTTCCGTGGCGAAGTGGAAGCGTGCGGTCGTCTTCCGGCAGTGCAATGATGGCCACTTGACCGCCACACGAGTGAGTGGGTAGCGTGTTGGAGTATTCCCCAGAATGCTGGGAGCAGATGAGGCGTTTCAATCGCATTCCTTCACTCATTCATGGCAGTCATCTCCAGTGACGAGACACTTAATCCAACGGATCCGACGCGCTTACAGTCCGTGCAGTGCATGTGAATCGGTAGGGCATACCAGTGACCATTCGCACATGTCAGCCGTGTTCCGACATTCTGCCATGTCATAGATGGGTGAGGCTTTTCGCGCCGGTAGCTCAGACGGTTACCTTCTTCAATAGCCACCAATACAGCAAACGATCAAGTGACAGGCTGGCGAATTACATTTTCTGCCAATGAATTGGCCGCGCGATTGCTGTTGCGCGTGTTTTCGAGTCGGTCAGCGGCTGGACACGTCACGTCGACACGTCACGTCGACACGTCACGTCGACAGGTCTGTGGAGCTGGCTGTGTGCGCGCTCAACTGCGTCTGTCGGCGGCAGGTCGCGGCAACAACTGCGCACTTGGTGTCGCAGCGCCATTCAGTGGGGGGGGGGCGCTTCAGGTAATGCTCGCTGTGATCCCCCCACTGCCGGCACTGGCGCTCTGTGAAGGAGCTATTTCCGGCTAGGCGTGGGTCGATCTAATACCACAGGCCATCGATCTCAGGCCACAGAAGGCGGGTTTCACAGATCCTGCATAGGTCACGGGACTCTCGAGCAGCTGAACTAAGCGCAGCACACCCACACAGCCGCCACTGCCGGCTTTCCGGAGGCGATCATTTCGTCCTAGGTGTCACAGTGCCGGATGCGGGGAGCGGCGAAGTTGGCCAGCGCCATGTGGCGGCTCAGTTCGGCGAAGAGCGGGCACCATTGGTGGAGCGCCGGAAGTGCTGCCCACTCCGCCGCCTCTCAGCTCAGCGCTCAGAAATAGCGCCACTATGTCAGTGCCGAGAAGTGGGCCGTCGGCCGTCGGCTCAGACCTGCAGCCGTCGCCGGCGGTCCTGAGAGCCGACGCACGTCGCGCGCTCCCTCCGAGCGCCGGAAGCGAGCCGGCAGGCGGCTCGTTTGACAGTTTCGCCGCACAAAAAGTGGCGCCGCCACCCGGCCGCCGTGCCCTCTGACAGTCGCCTGTGTGGGTGTGATCTTTGCGTGCCTCTGTCCACACACTCTCACACTCTGGCCACACACGCTCGCACTCTGGCTCCACACTCCCACACTCCATCCGTTCACTCTCACACTCTGGCGGCCATCAGATATCACCTCCGGCTGTGACGCCGTGGCGAAAGAACACCCTGACGCTATGGCGACACGCAGGAAAAAACGTCATGATGAAATGTGAAATGTCATGATGTCCTCGCACCCGAAAGAAACAAAAGAATGACGTCATGCCACTCAAACGTATCTTTTTATGTTTCGGCTGGATGACGATGTCGTGACGAGGATGCCATCCACACTCAAGTTGGTTCGAGCGGCATTGTTTTTACCTCAGATTGTTATGCTCGGATTTATATATATATATATATATATATATATATATATATATATATATATATATATATATATATATATAGATATATACAACACTGAGGGACGTTTGGCTATGGGGAGGCACAGCTTAGTCCGTATCCTGCGGAAGTCGGCTGCTGTCTGTCGGCTGCTGTCCAGCGGCCGCTGTCCAGCGGCTGCTGTCCAGCGGCTGCTGTCTAGCGGTTGCTGTCCAGCGGCTGCTGTCCGGCGGCTGCTGTCCAGCGGCTGCTGTCCGGCGGCCGTTGCCCTGGATTTCGCTGACGTCAGTGGTGGTGACGTCAGTGGTGGTGAGCTGTACGTGGCTAAAACCGGCCGCCCGTCGGTCTCGACGCCGTAAATCAGTGCCAGCCGACACCATTCCGAGCCCGCGTCGTCCGGGCTATTTCGACACGCCGACGACCTGGGTTTTATGTAACGACATTGGCTGGAAGTGCCATGGACAGGGCCATAAAATAGGGTACAGCTGTACCACGTAAGGAAGCGTGCTGAGTTGATTGCGTTAACTGCATACATTCCACTTTTACCGTACATTTGGTTGTTGATGTGTTTTGCATGGTCAATCGCACATAGCGGTGTCTGTCGAGTGGAATATTGCGACTGCGTAGGCGGTTCAAAATCATCCGAGATACAGCAGGATCTCGGGATTACTCATGGGACCACCGCGTTTCAAGATTACCCTAGAATAAGACTAGTATATGCATTATCCATGGAAATAATAGCCATAATAGCCACTGTACGTGGAGGGCATACATCGTGAAATAAATATATAAATAAATAAACCCTTGAAATTAACCTCACATCTGGAATTGCGTGTTCACGTAATGGTAGTGGCAACTCAGTCTCGAAGGTACTGCAGACAAACATAAGTCGCGTAATTACTTAAGAGGTAGCTGAGTGAAATTCGACTGTACCCCGGGGCCAACAAGGTATCGAAATTACCGCAGAAAAAAACGATACTCCTAGTTACCCCTTAGATAACGAACTCCTCACCTAACCTGACCATTACGAGGCTAGTAAATGAGACATTAGTCATTAGAGCCATTGGAGTTGGTCACGGATGGAATAGGACAGGAAAGGATCAACGGAGAAGTTGTGATGGCCTGGACAAGATCAATATCGGTAACATGATGGCACATTGTTGTTCAAATTCCTTAATAAGTCAGATTTCCACCTTGTGAGCTGATAAATAGAAAACAAGGAACCTGAATGAAATTCCTGCTTGAGTCTGAATGTGGTCAAGCATTGCTTGCATGTTGGGCTATGTTTGTAAGCATGAGCCATCCAGGCTTTGATGAGCATGGATCTCCCCTTCTCTGTGTTAGAAGCACCTATGTGTCCACAGGTGTAGGCTTCTGAAAATTATTGGGAGGGTGCGATACATGAAGGCAAAGGGCGGGCCCAAATGCATTGGAGAGCATACCACATAGGGTCCCATGTTAAAGGTTGAAGTGAATGGGGGGACAAGGCCAACGTTGAGAGGAGGACAAGTGCTCTCCCAAAAGCATGCAAAGTTACACCGCTATGTGTGTCAATGAGTTCGGTTTGTAAAGATCGGAATTCCTGTATCATATTGCTAAATCAAGTTGTAACCTGGCTAAGCGACCAATTTATCACTCACTCCTAGCCGTACTACGACACGAACAGATCATGCACCTGCTTTTCTCTCTAAATATCAGGAAGCAACCAGATATCGATGTCATCAAATCATCCATTGTTGACTGTACTCGTCGCGTTATTTTGGTCGCATTTGGCTGTGCAGCGACGGATTTGAACAACAATGTTTCTGTAGTGTGTCATCCTTGTCGCCCGGTCTCCCGGCCTGACCAGCGCCGGTGCTCACGAGTTGCGTTTGGTTTCAGCTGTCGAAACGATCAGCGAGCAATAAGAGCAGCAAATGGCCTGCGTCGGACAAGTTGACGGAACAGCTGAATAACCTGCAGAAGACCTGAAGCCGTGGCTGCACCATCTGATGGCGACCGAAAGAAGCAGCTGAGCAACTTGAAGGCGGCGAGTGCCTGGCTGGCGACAGCCAATGCACTTCCCGCGGACGACCAACGAACGAACTCGCAGCGTAACAGGCTCTCCGGTCCTGAGCCTCGGACCGGGGCTCGCTGGTCTCGAGTCTCGAGCCTCCGGTCGCCGATCCTTGGGGATCTTTTGTTTCTGGGTTTGTCGCTAAGTCTCACATCTCGATTTCAGTGTTTGGAACGTCGGATCACATGTGTCGGCGTCTCGCACGTCCAGTTCCACGATCTCGGATCCCACGTGTCGAGTGTCTGGTCTCGCCGCCTGGGTGTGAAGCGACACCGCCAGATCTCGAGTCTCCAGTTCCTGGTCTCGCCGCCCTGGTGTGAGACGACATCCCCGGGTTTCGGGTCTCCAGTCTCTGGCCTCGGGGTTCAGGTCTCACTCCTGGCTCTTGGTCTGCGGTTGGCTTTGAAGTCACGCTGAGGAGTGCGGTCCGGAGGACCACCGATAGTCATCGGCAGCTGTGGGGAAACAGCTGTGGGGAACCAGCCGTGGGAGAGAAGCTGTGGGAGAGCTGTGGGAGAGTAGCCGTGCGGTAGCAGCTGTGGAAGAGAAGCTGCGGGGGAGCAGCTGTGGGGAGCAGCTGTGGGGAGAGGCTGTGGGAGAGCAGCTATGAGAGAGCAGCTGTGCGAGAACAGCTGTGGGAGAGCAGCTGTGGAAGAGCAGCTGTGGGAGAGCAGCTATGCTGTGATGCCACCAGTCAGATTGTTGTGTCCCGGAGGGCCGGTTGGAGCTGTAATCTGACTGTATGCACGAGCCAGAACTGATCTCTACAACTGAGACAAGACGATCACATTCGAACACCGGAGCACACAGCCATCACTGGAGCACATAGCCATCACCGGAGCACACAGCCACTATCGGAGCACACAGCCACTACCGGAGCACACAGCCATCACCGGAGCACACAGCCATCACCGGAGCACACAGCCATCACCGAAGCACACAGCCATCACCGGAGCACACAGCCACTACCGGAGCACACAGCCACTACCGGAGCACACAGCCACTACCGGAGCACACAGCCACTACCGGAGCACACAGCCACTACCGGAGCACACAGCCATCACCGGAGCACACAGTCACTACCGGAGCACACAGCCATTACCGGAGCACACAGCCATCACCGGAGCACACAGCCACTATCGGAGCACACAGCCATCACCGGAGCACACAGTCACTACCGGAGCACACAGCCATCACCGGAGCACACAGCCATCACCGGAGCACACAGCCATCACCGGAGCACACAGCCATCATCGGAGCACACAGCTATCACCGGAGCACACAGCCACTACCGGAGCACACAGCCATCACCGGAGCACACAGCCACTACCGGAGAACACAGCCATCACCGGAGCACACAGCCATCACCGGAGCACACAGCCATCACCGGAGCACACAGCCACTACCGGAGCACACAGCCATCACCGGAGCACACAGCCACTACCGGAGCACACAGCCATCACCGGAGCACACAGCCATCACCGGAACACACAGCCATCACTGTTCAGGGCATGCTACGGTTTGTTGTGTCCATGCAGTCATGTTGACTAGCCTACAAATGACTGACTTTAATGTGGCCGTCGAGAAGCTCGCCAGATGGTCCAGGCGGATGGCTGTCTTGTCGTCTGTTCGCTCTTCCTCCGCTATAGTGAGCCTTACTCTGTCTGGTGTCCTGGCGAATAAGCCGCTGAAGCTGGGGAGCATACTGGAGCCGTTATCCAGAGTAGGTCTGTGTGCCGGGGCATATCAACTACCGCACACGGCAATGCCGACCGGCCCGTGCCCCTGTGCTGGTCGCGTATGATCTCAGAGAACGACGGTATGATTATAGTAGTAGCATAATGCGCTAATAAGAATGTTACCTTGGTACATAGGTGTGATGGACAATGGAGAGAAGGATAAATCCACGTGTACAACGCTGATGACCGAAACGGCATGAAACCGGCGAAAGGCGTCTTTTCGTCACTTTAAAGAATGGAAATGTTATCAAGTCGCCGTTTCGATGCCAAATTTGATAGCGGAAGTGATAACAAGCTTGGCGTCGAGCTGGCGCCGTTCGTAGTTTTGACGGTTTTCTGCTTAGCGTTGTAAACGCGGCTCGTCGCGTCGTTTCGACACCAAAGTTGATAATAGAACTGCTATCAAGTTGCCATGCCGATGCAAAGATTTGCAAAATATGTCATCAAATTTGACGTCGAAACAACGTGTTTCGCCGTTTTCACGCCTTTCTGTGTGTTGGCGTTGTAATCGCAGCCCAAGGCGTTGGTCACCAAGCGAAGAGAGACGCCGGGATATTGCGGTGCGTCTGTTCCAAGTCACATGCGTGTACCCGAATGATTGGCGATTCCATGTGAAGCGCAAAACTCCGATACTGTCGTTACCTTTGAGCGATTGAGGATGCATTCGAAGTGTTCTGTAGAAATGCGCCATCTGATATTAGCTGCGTACACACTATTTTCAACATATTTAAATGAAATATACAAATAACAAAGTTTTACGAGTGCTCTTTGTTATGATGACTGCGGCGTACAACTTCTTTATGTTGATAACCTGAACAACAAGATTCGTTGAGGTGTTCTGATTGATGAGTTTCAACACAAACAGACACACGCACATACACGCACGCACGAATGCATATATATATATATATATATATATATATATATATATATATATATATATATATATATATATATATATATATATATATATATATATATATATATATATATATATATATATATATATATATATATATATATAATATATATATATTAAAATCATATATGCATATTTAAATATATATATGTATATATATATATATGCATATATATATATATATATATATATATATATATATATATATATATATATATATATATATATATATATGCATACATATCCACACTGGGCTTCATTAATTCACAACAGCTTGCACAGTTGCTTAAAATGAAGGGGCCCAGTGTGAGCAGCACATTCATTTTGTATTGTTTTATGTATCCCGTTGAAGTTCGAACATGAGGTTGAAGTTAGGATAGGAAACTTCGTTATTACGTTCGCAGCCGAAATGGCAGAAAGACGCAAATGAAACTGGTTCGTTGGGCCTGTCCATTGAGATTTGATTCCCTAGGCATGCAAAATTGGTGAAAAGGGAAGGAGCATGCATTTGCTACATTATTGTACACAACCCAGCATTGATATTGCTCAATGGTGATCTGCCGCACACCATTGAGCGGGTGAGGACAACTTCTGGTTATCTCAAGAAACGCCGGAACGATTTCAACGCTTCAAACGGCGATCGTTGCCGCCGGAGCCCACGTTCCCGCAGCACAGACAGTCACTCAGCTCAGTCACACAGACAGTCACTCAGCTCAGTCACACAGACAGTCACTCAGCTCAGTCACACAGACAGTCACTCAGCTCAGTCACACAGACAGTCACTCAGCTCAGTCACACAGACAGTCACTCAGCTCAGTCACACAGACAGTCACTCAGCTCAGTCACACAGACAGTCACTCAGCTCAAACAGACAGTCACTCAGCTCAGTCACACAGACAGTCACTCAGCTCAGTCACACAGACAGTCACTCAGCTCAGTCACACAGACAGTCACTCAGCTCAGTCACACAGACAGTCACTCAGCTCAGTCACACAGACAGTCACTCAGCTCAGTCACACAGACAGTCACTCAGCTCAGTCACACAGACAGTCACTCAGCTCAGTCACACAGACAGTCACTCAGCTCAGTCACACAGACAGTCACTCAGCTCAGTCACACAGACAGTCACTCAGCTCAGTCACACAGACAGTCACTCAGCTCAGTCACACAGACAGTCACTCAGCTCAGTCACACAGACAGTCACTCAGCTCAGTCACACAGACAGTCACTCAGCTCAGTCACACAGACAGTCACTCAGCTCAGTCACACAGACAGTCACTCAGCTCAGTCACACAGACAGTCACTCAGCTCGCATGGGCCGCGCTAGTTCGAATTTCCACCTACAAGAGTGCAGCGTCACATTTGCTGTCCCATGAAAATGCTTGTCAAACGATAAGCAAATGCGAATGCAACGTGGGCTGAAATCCTTTTCCCAAGAAGGGCTTAGGTAATGGGAATGGATCGCATTTGGATTTACGCTAAACACAAAAACGCGACAGATCTCCGTGTCGCGTTTTCTTCGTATTGTTTCTGTTATTACCTACTTTCCTATAGACAAGGAAAATAATTGGAGGAAAGGTGAATTTCAAGCGATACTGGAGCTGGTGCGGGACCACCAAATATTTCGTGCTACTAACGGCAGGATGCGTCACAATGCATACGTCGGCTGGTGTTTAGGGCTGAGTTCGAAGTAGTCGGAGCATTCAACTTTGAAACGCATTATCATAGTTAGAAATACAGCAATAACTGAGCTTAAACTTTAAAAGTCATCCTATTAGCTAGAAATAATGCGAGAACTAACTTATTCAAGCTGTGGTGCGAATAATGCTAGTGGTTCAAGTAACTAGGCTAATAGTGCAACTAAACTTAACTAGGCTAAGGCTAATGGTGCAAGTAACTAATTCAAGCTCCGGAGGCTTACGTTGGAAGCCAATAATCTTATATCAAAGATCGTTATTGACATTTGTCAGGTTCCTGAGGTGGAAGACAACATTATTTTTCATCAGAAATGGATATATGTGACTATCATAGCAGAAAATGGAAATAAATTCCGATCAACCACCTGTGGTTGCCAACAACACAGCTTATGGCTGATGTTGGGTCTGGTAGAATGTGACTGCCACATTTTTGTTTGGAGGCAGCATGGTATGCACAACACTTGTATATTGGCATTTTACGTCATTAGACATTTGAAGAACACATGTTTGAACACCACATTTATCCACTGCAGGTGATTATTTCATGGTTGGCAAACAATGGCGTCGGTTGTTGTTCTGCTACTGAAGCAGTATGGCGCAATAAATGTAACCTAACCTAGACTAACCTGGTTGGTAACTGCACATTTCAGGCTGCTAACTAGTTTTTGAGAAGAAAAAAATGCGTAAGTACCATGTTTATTAATATTATTAAGATGATGTAATTGCTTATATCCACTGGAAATGCTTACAATGCAGTTGGCAAACAAGTGCTTCCAACATTGATAGACTATGCTGTCTAGATACAACATTCAATGATGCCGAAATGCAGCTTGGGGGGTAATATATAACGAGGAATAAGTAACAGTTTTTTTTCATGTCCTAACCTCGCCTAATTGATAACTTCACCTTTAATTTGTTAACAAGGTTTTCAGCCCCATCCCCCCCCCCCCCCCCTACCATAAAAACAAATGTTTCAATACCATGCTCATTGGTGGAGCTAAGATGTGACCTTCATCCTGTCTGAACTCCACCGCGTTTGGCAAAATAGGTTCATGCATTCGAATTTATCTTGCGTTTCCTTAAACGGATAATGCGTTACCAAAACCAACAATCTCATGTAAACGCCCCAAATGAACGGGGCCAAGCGCTTCGATTGATCCCATCCCGCTTCGAATTTACTTTTGGGTGCACATGTAACCTGAGTAATTGTGCTTGAAGTGCGTATTAAGGCCGATCAGCGGCTGCCGAGCAGCCCTCCCCCCAACCCCCCACCCCTCCCGCCGCTGTGGTAGCACGGCTGGCGGGTGCCGCGCCGCGCCGACGTGGTACATACCTACCGCGGCAGGCCGGCCACACAGGCACACACACACACACACACACACACACACACACACACACACACACACGCCGACGTGGTACATACCTACCGCGGCAGGCCGGCCACACAGGCACACACACACACACACACACACACACACACACACACACACACACACACACACACACACACACACACACACACACACACACACACACACACACACACACACACGCCGACGTGGTACCCACTGCGGCAGGCCGGCCACACAGACAGACAGACAGACACACACACACACACACACCCCGCCGCCACACACACACACACACACACACACACACACACACACACGCCGACGTGGTACCCACTGCGGCAGGCCGGCCACACAGACAGACAGACACACACACAGAGACACACGCGCGCGCATATATTTGCTTAATATTTGTGAGAGACATTCTTCATAGCTATTTCTGTGACTGGTTGTCTCATGTGGCATGATGATAAGTAATGATCTTAAGCTAATTATAATCAGATTGTAAAATAGTCCAAAAGTATCATCGATCACTCCGATATATTTCGGCGCTAAGCCCTTTCCGACAGTGATCAAGATATACACTCAGGACAAAACAGGGCAAGGATGCATGAATCGTTCGGTTCTGAATACTTGTCTTCCGTTAGGCAAGAGCAAGGTCAAAACGGAATACAGACAAAATATGTCACGACAAAAATGAACGCAAACGATTCCATGCACCACAGCCCTAACAACCACCAACCATCCGGAAACAATGATACGGCAACAACCACCAGCCACTACACCACGCTCGCTAACACATTCATGTTCTCTACGATCATGAGATGCGGTGAAGGGATGTGCTTGAAATACATCTGCTCTGCTTTCAATCAGTATGAAAAGCAAGCTCATCCGAACTGAAAATGTAATAACGCAATGTGGCGTTTTCTTTCAACAGGATTATTTAATTTTCTTTCATTAATTGATTTTTTACGTGGTGGTCATGAGAAGACCCCTTCCACATTAGATTAACACTAGCGCAGGAAGGTCTTTTACATAACGCGACTCGGTACGTGGGATTCCATGCCCTCCTCCATCTCCTTATGCCTCGGAAACTACTGAAACTAGAAACACAAAACTTGCAAGGGAGATTAAGAAAGTACTGAACTGTCTGGAGCATACATTTGATGGCCTTAGACCTTCATGATCAAATGAGGTAAAAGACATTAATGCGATGGTGTTGTTGATAGCTTCTTCGAGCCATACCTACGGGCGCACAATGGGAAAACGGCATTCCGAATGTAAAAAGTTGCATACATTTCCTGAAATAGGACACAACAACTTGAACAAAATGCCATATCTTCAAACCGTCACTGTATGTCCAAAGTTTGAAACGACCTCACGAAGATATTTTCCGAACCAGTCCAGGTACGCCTAATATCACTGCACCATGAGCATAATTGAAGTCAGACTGACCGGCAATGAAGCATAATGTACCTACATGAACGCACAAAGGCATCAGATCAAATGAAATTGTACATCAGCTGGTGAATACCTTCTTTCCAACAACTACTTACTCGTCAGCCATCCAGGCCATTCGGTTTCCTCGGAAGCACAAGCGGAACTAAAATTCGCCGTGTCGCCGAGGGTGGTATAGCCCAGAGCCAACAAAGCGAACACAACGAAAGGCATGCATTCACGATCATTACCCGGCACAATGAGCCCAACGACGTCGTAACCAGGCGACGTCGGGCTGCTCAGAACTCCGTCGGCGCGCCAGACCGTCACGTCACCGCCGCTCCGGCCAAACCTTCGTGGCGGACGGCCGGAGACCGGCGGGTCGAATTTGCACCACCGCCGGTCCAATATTCAAAAGCAACATTTGCATGCCGTGCGCTTGCCAATTTGCAACGGAGTAGTACATTCGATCGCAATGCTTCAAGTTCTCAAATACTCAAATGCAAAATTCATTACATCAAATGCCGTTTGTGGGCTATCTTCGAAAAACAGGAGGGGTGGGCGGATCCACCGACCACCCCCCTCAGATGCGGGTGTTAAGCGGCAAGAAACACCATATGTTCCCTTCAATTGTTTCAAGATTTGTGTTAGGGTGTTGTATTGTGTTGTGATTTGTCTTGCCATCCCATATCTTCAAATATCTTAGAATATTCGTCAGCAAAAGTTATGAGACAATTATTAATGATTTCAGCTTTTGAATGAACAAAGATTGTTGGAGTAATAAAGGAACTGATGAGAACGTTTTTTCTTGTTTCTTGCTGTTGAGTAGTGTTCATTTCAACTTCGTTCAGTGTCAGTTGACATTGATATGCTTCTCTCTAGCTAAACAGTATTCGACTGGTACGGTTTGGAGTTCCGACCTGCGGGTGGCAACAGAATGTAGCGAGTGTGCCTGTATAGCAGACTGTATAGCGAGTGTGCCTGTATAGCAGAATGTACAGCGAGTGTGCCTGTATAGCAGAATGTATAGCGAGTGTGCCTGCATAGCAGACTGTATAGCGAGTGTGCCTGTATAGCAGAATGTATAGCGAGTGTGCCTGTACAGCAGACTGTGGCAAGTGTGCCTGTATAGCAGAATGCATAGCGAGTGTGCCTGTACAGCAGAATGTATAGCGAGTGTGCCTGTACAGCAGAATGTATCGCGAGTGTTCCTGTACAGCAGAATGTAGCGAGTGTTCCTGTACAGCAAAATGTGGCGAGTGTGCCTGTACAGCAGAATGTGGCGAGTGTGCCTGTACAGCAGAATGTTGCGAGTGTGCCTGTACAGCAGAATGTGGCGAGTGTGCCTGTACAGCAGAATGTGGCGAGTGTGGCTGTACAGCAGAATGTATAGCGAGTGTGCCTGTATAGCAGAATGCATAGAGAGTGTTCCTGTACAGCAGAATGTGGCGAGTGTGCCTGTATAGTAGAATGTGGCGAGTGTTCCTGTACAGCAGAATGTATAGCGAGTGTGCCTGTACAGCAGAATGTAGCGAGTGTGCCTGTACAGCAGAATGTATAGCGAGTGTTCCTGTACAGCAGAATGTGGCGAGTGTTCCTGTACAGCAGAATGTGGCGAGTGTTCCTGTACAGCAGAATGTGGCGAGTGTGCCTGTACAGCAGAATGTGGCGAGTGTGCCTGTACAGCAGAATGTGGCGAGTGTGCCTGTATAGCAGAGTGTGGCGATTGTTCCAGTACAGCAGAATGTATGGCGAGTGTTCCTGTATAGCAGAATGTGGCGAGTGTTCCTGTACAGCAGAATGTAGCGAGTGTGCCTGTACAGCAGAATGTATAGCGAGTGTTCCTGTACAGCAGAATGTATGGCGAGTGTTCCTGTATAGCAGAATGTACAGCGAGTGTTCCTGTACAACAGAATGTAGCGAGTGTTGCAGATGTGGAGTGTCCTGTACAGCAGAATGTGGCGCGTGTTCCTATACAGCAGAATGTAGCGAGTGTGCCTGCACAGCAGAATGTAGCGAGTGTACCTGTACAGCAGAATGTGGCGAGTGTGCCTGTACAGCAGAATGTAGCGAGTGTGCATGTACAGCAGAATGTATAGCGATTGTTCCTGTACAGCAGAATGTAGCGAGTGTGCCTGTATAGCAGAGTGTACAGCGAGTGTTCCTGTACAGCAGAATGTAGCGAGTGTGCCTGTATAGCAGAATGTACAGCGAGTGTTCCTGTACAGCAGAATGTATAGCGAGTGTTCCTGTATAGCAGAATGTACAGCGAGTGTTCCTGTACAACAGAATGTAGCGAGTGTGCCTGTACAACATAATGTGGCGAGTGTTCCTGTACAGCAGAATGTAGCGAGTGTGCCTGTACAGCAGAATGTGGCGAGTGTGCCTGTACAGCAGAATGTGGCGAGTGTGCCTGTACAGCAGAATGTGGCGAGTGTTCCTGTACAGCTGACTGTGGCGAGTGTGCCTGTACAGCAGAATGTGGCGAGTGTGCCTGTATAGCAGAGTGTGGCGAGTGTTCCTGTACAGCAGAATGTGGCGAGTGTGCCTGTACAGCAGAAACCGAAAATAAACCCGAAAGGTAGGCATGCTGCCATATGTGAAAAAGAGCGCAGTATAATCAAGCTCGAAGCAGTAGAAAACCAATGTGTCTTTGCAAGCGGTAAGAGACGCCGTGGAATACTATTTGAAATTTGAGCTCAAGCAGGACATTTACGGCCTGAAGCAGAAATTGGATGTGAGCTTGATAGGCAGAAGTGCAGAACGATAGCTACCATGAGTAATGCTGTGGGCGTGGGCTGGTTAAGAAGCATAAGCTCATTACCAATTAATTGATGGTACGTTGTTCAGGTGCAATGCACCTTCTACCTTCCTACTTACGTATGGCTGTGCTTGGCTGTGAACACATGTCTTTGCTTCATTGAGCTTACAACTTCTTAGCTAGATGCCTTTATGGTCGCTGCGAGGCATGAAAGATATGTTACTCACACTGAGCTAAAACAAACCACTTTAGGTAGATGCATCCCCTAAAAATTGCCCCAACGCTTTGATCGCAGCTTTGCACCGCTGCACTGGTCAGTGCAGGAATTTCACTGGCTTTCGCCGTCACTGAGGTAAATTGGAAAATGTGCCCAAGCCCCCGACCTTCCGACCGACGTCTGCCGAGCTGAACAGTACCGCCACATCCAGCCTCGAAGCGAGACCTTTAATTCGACGGGAATCGAGCCGGAAACGGTCCGATACAGACTTTGACAGAGTGCCAGCTGCCGATTCTTCCGCCTATGTCAATTTGGCTGCAGCACACATCGTTCGGGGGCCTGAATGGTGGCAGTAGAGGGTCTTGAATACACGCAATCTACGCTATTTTTGGCTGTAGACGCAGTGGACCACGTTGAACTTGATGTCGTCCAGTGCGTGTGTGCTTTTGTGACGTCACGGCGGTAAATAATCGCTCGGTGGCATTACCTTGCTATGGAGCATAGCACGGATTGCGCATGTGTATGAATATCGCTTGCTGTGGATACCGGAGTGGATGGAATGGAATTTGAAATAAAATAGACGGATACGGACTGGATTCGCGTTGGCATTCCCATGCTTTACGGTGTAAATCAATTTGCAACAAAATAGTTCCCATTCTTGTTTTATAAATGCATGCTTTGCCACAGTACTTACGTTGTTCAAATTAACTCATGCGCATGGTCTGTAAGCCAAAGCTGCATGGAAAATATGCGAAGCATTTAATCAATCAAAAGCAGTCGCCTTGTAATAGACATGCTTGCCAGCACCTACACTGTCAACTACGTGAACGTGTATTGGGGCTGAATTCATCGCATTGTTCTCTCAGTTGCTAGCCATCATCTAATCATGACGCCATTCACTTGGCTGCAATCAGATCGCTACCCATAACCTGTGCAGGTACTATTTGTAATAGCATTCAGCATGCCACATCCCACCTGCAGGTATGCTAATGACATGGTAGGAACGGCACCCATATCGGTTTTCATGGAGCATTTGGCCTCCCTATTTGCGAATGGAAATGAAGTCATGGAGGTACATACCTGCACCGTGACATACAAGAAACTGTATTTTGTTTGGGTAATGGCACTGATATTTAAATGCATGTTAGGTTAGATCTTCCTGATCTAAATGCAAGCTCTGTAAACTTTTGAGGATACTGGAGGATGACATACTCGGCGGAATACCGCGTGTGAATGTGCATAAACGGGGAATATCGGCCCTGTAATATGGATGGTTTGTTTGTTTGTTATTCGGGTGAAGGGGTGCATCCTCTGCAGTGGTCATGGGTGGTTTGTTTGTTTGATTGTATATTGGGGTCAAGGGGCGCATCGACTGCAGTAGTTATGGAGCGTCCTGCAACACGGGCCGAGCGAAATACGAACGATAATATTGCTGACTGATGAGCAAATCAGACACCGCAGCCAGGAATGGGCTGCATTCACAATATTCACATTGCATTTGTGAATATTGTGCAAGCAACACGTTAGCTTCCCAAGTATGTATACCAGCTGGAATTACGAAGTCTTGCCATTAGAATTTGCATCGCGCAAACAAAAAGCGTTGCGTAGACATTGCGATGAGAAACCAAATAGAAAGACAGGGGCGCGAGAGAGGGAGAGAGGGAGAGAGAGAGAGAGAGAGAGAGAGAGAGAGAGAGAGAGAGAGAGAGAGAGAGAGAGAGAGAGAGAATTAGAGAGAGAGAGAGAGAGATATGAGAGAGAGAGAGAGAGAGAGAGAGAGAGAGAGAGAGAGAGAGAGAGAGAGAGAGAGAGAGAGAGAGAGAGAGAGAGAGAGAGAGAGAGAGAGAGAGAGAGAGAGAGAGAGAGAGAGAGAGAGAGAGAGAGAGAGAGAGAGAGAGAGAGAGAGAGAGAGAGAGAGAGAGAGAGAGAGAGAGAGAGAGAGAGAGAGAGAGAGAGAGAGAGAGAGAGAGAGAGAGAGAGAGAGAGAGAGAGAGAGAGAGAGAGAGAGAGAGAGAGAGAGAGAGAGAGAGAGAGAGAGAGAATAGTCCCGATGCGAGTAACTAGGAACATTTTCTTGCAGATTTATGAAGAAGCATATAGGTATAGATATATGGACGTCATGGCTTCCACACATGTTATTACATCATATAACTTGATGGACATGCCCATCTACTTCGAGGGTTCAATATGCTTACATAAGCATCACTATGAATTTTGAAGCCAGATGGTCCTATGGTTACGTTCGATAAATTTGACATAGCTTTAACCATGCCAGAAATATCTTTCAAAAATGGGACGAAATGACGATGTTTTTTTTTATTTATTATACAGCGATCTGAAAGCAACACAAGAAACTGCCCTACCATCGTATTTCGTCACATGCGATATTGAATGGTTAATTTCTTCGATATACCATTTGAATGCGTACTAGTGACGGCGTGCTTTATACTGATATCTCGGTGTTGCAAGGATTTCGGAAAGACAAATATGCTGATGCTGGCATATCTAAGTTGTACCATCATGATCAAACTCAACTTCACAGGGCTAACAGGGCATTTCCGTCTGGCAAATCGGGGCTATCTCATGGCTGTGACGTCACTGGAGTTTGAGAGGTCGGCTGACGCCCGTAAGGCCGGCCGTGAGCGCTGCCCTTGATGGCCTGGTGGCTAACGTGACTGGCGAGAGAGGTCAACGATGAATAATAACATGTTAAAATCCAATGTATTCAACAGAAACGGGACGATTGTTCAGCGTTCCGGCCACGCACGTCGCCATGGAATTCGAACAGGAGAACGAGAACGTTTTGGGCCCGAATTTGAATGCAACGCTATGGGCGTAATGTTAAATTTGTTCCTTGCGTTCCTTCCATTTGTTCCTTCCATTGCGAAGTTTGGGGACGCGCCCCCTCCCCCCCATTCCCAACCATGGTGATAGCCATGGCTCTAGCAGGCATGACCACGCAGGATGACAGTTGCTTGTGGATGAGAGGACGTTTTTCTTCTTTACATGGCCGGTGGCGCGATGCCTCACTTGGCGGAGTATATAGCTGTAGGCACTGCCCTTGGACATCATGATGCTCCAATGATTCACTTGGCGGAGTATGTGCCTTCCCACACCCCAATACGGGCCCCCCCCGGACACATCACCTGTACCTCATCTCAAGTGGGGCCTTCCCCACCCCTCCCCTACCCCTCCCGGACACATCAACTGTACCTCATCTCAAGCGGGGCCCTATATATACGGATACATGCACACACACACCCACGCATATATATATATATATATATATATATATATATATGGGTGTTGCCTTGCATACTTTTGAGGGCGTAAAAGTTCCCACCACCCCCCCCCCCACCAACCCCACCCCCACCTCCACAATGTTGGCTTTGTGCCCCTAATAATTGTCAGACATCAACGCCCCTGACTACATCCATAGCTAGAGCTTATCCCCCTGGCTAGCTGGAGGCTGGGGCAACAAAGGCGGCACTGGCGAATCTTCTTCATCCAATATGATGCTCCAACGCTTTCAGCTATGTTTATATGACCAAATCGGCGTGACAATGTTCCCTCCGATTATTCGTGACCACAATGCTCGTGGTGTGACACCTTGTGGCAACGACGCATGGTTTCGAACCGCTTAACATGTGGCCAACGATGTGTGTACCTATGTGTTCACCGTGATTGCACATACCATAATAGTCCGTTGTGCATGCTAAGTTTATCTGCAGCGCTTTTTTGCAAATTTGTGCGGCGAACTCTGGGCCATTCGATACTTCATGCGATGCACAAGCGCAAAGAAAGTTTAATCCTGCTTTCCATACCAAATCCCCTCATCTCCACTAAACAATACATTGGTCAGAGTATCGCTTCTGGTGATATTGACATCTGCACTATATCTCTCTCTTTCTCCGCCCTCAGTTTCCCTCTCGCTAGAAGAATGGACATTATCTGCTGACCCGTACTGGAATTCGCGATATAATATCAACATGCTGCATGGCAGCAGTGGGGTGGTGAAGCAGGCTCAGCAGTGAACTGAAAGCGACGGACGAGAACTCTTCTCCCGCAAGATATCTGTAACACGCATTCAGCACTGTGATAAAACTGGATAGCTCTAGATATGTGCTCCATTTCGATTGAGCTTTACTGTGTTTACTTCCATTAAACGCAATGATCTAGGCCACGTTCCATTATTTATTTGACGAGATCTGCCCGGAACCAGTTGCGCTGCTATCCGTGTATAGTGCCAACCTGTCATCCTACTGGTACGGAGTAAGCTAGCACTCTGTCCGAAAGCAAACAATTTCGCAATCAAAGAAAGGCACTTCTGCTTACAATAGAATGACTCAGGGTTTGCAAGTGTGTCTAATGAAGACGAAATACTCGAAAAATGGGATGGATTTTCGAAACCACATGGAAAAGCGGCATACTCGCATGGCCTCTTTCACGTTCATGGGTGGCTTCAAATCTATCATACAGCGTACTCTCTCGGGATCAGTGGTATACCATCCGGCGAGATTTGACGACCCAAGTGTACTAATCTGCTCATTCCTATGCTGCGCTTTTCGGTGACGGCTTCAGGCCTGCTTTACTTAGCCTCTTCAATACGGTGTGCAAGAGCTTGCTACGGCTGTTAACACCGAGTTCCTTCAGTAATACACAGTCTGTGTCAATTGATGCACCCGGTATGTCATCTAGAACACAATGCAGGGCGATATTGGCATGACGAATGTATTACGACTGAGCACAGCCAATCGGCATTATATGTGAATAACGTTTATTTCCGAGCGCGTAGAATGCACACATCTTACGCGATTCCTCTGATGGTTTCAAATTCCTAAGCGCGTGGTTGATGTCCAAATTGGAAGCATCTCAGTGGCATGCCAGTCATCATCGGTAGCATCGGGTGTGATGTCAGTACCAGCGGCTATGACGTCACCACAAGCGGCAGTGACGTCAGCGCCATCGATGGGCTCCGCGCGGCCCGTCACGTTTCGCCTGCATAACGTCACAGTGGGCGGAACGATTTATCACCGGAAGTGGTATTATGTGGTGGTATATATGTGAGACAACACTTGGGACTGAAGCAGAGCATCCGTGACCTAAATATAATACAATCTCCCGTTAATGCATAGCAACAGTGGATAAATGTAGTTAGCTGTAATGCAAAGGCACGGCACGGACCTGGTCCGAATCCGCCGCGGTTTTCGCAACCTGAGCTTCACCTGCCCCGCGACATCGCAACAATTAAGCGGTACTCGATGGACTTGTGAGAAATCGCAACCAAAAAGTCGAAATCTACTTTCATCTCTGTCACCCTTCATGGATGACAATCTTACATACAGGCTGCACTTGTCAATATCTTCCAAGTTGTGTCCGGGTGCCGATATCAAGGGTCCAGCCGATATTGAACCCGACGTCCGCCCCCAGTCTGGCTGGCACGAGCCGCGCCATCCTTCGCCGCCAGCCGGCGGACCTCGACGGCGACGCAAACCCAGCGGCGACGCAAACCCAGCGGCGACGCAAACCCAGCGGCGACGCAAACCCAGCGGCGACGCAAACCCAGCGGCGACGCAGACCCAGCGGCGACGCAAACCCAGCGGCGACGCAAACCCAGCGGCGACGCAAACCCAGCGGCGACGCAAACCCAGCGGCGACGCAAACCCAGCGGCGACGCAAACCCAGCGGCGACGCAAACCCAGCGGCGACCAAACCCAGCGGCGACGCAAACCCAGCGGCGACGCAAACCCAGCGGCGACGCAAACCCAGCGGCGACGCAAACCCAGCGGCGACGCAAACCCAGCGGCGACGCAGACCCAGCGGCGACGCAAACCCAGCGGCGACGCAAACCCAGCGGCGACGCAAACCCAGCGGCGACGCAGACCCAGCGGCGACGCAAACCCAGCGGCGACGCAGACCCAGCGGCGACGCAAACCCAGCGGCGACGCAAACCCAGCGGCGACGCAAACCCAGCGGCGACGCAAACCCAGCGGCGACGCAAACCCAGCGGCGACGCAGAGCGGCCGTGGCATTTGAGCCAGCATCAGCGGCGTTCCATGAACGGCTGCGACAACTGGCCGCCGTATCAGCCGCGTCCCACGTCGGCAGCGCTGCGCCGGCGGCGCCGAGCCAGCGGCGCCGAGGGTAGCGGCGCCGAGGGCAGCGGCGCCCGACGCCGGCGGCGCCGAGGTCAGCGGCGTCGGCCGCGCTCCACTGCTGGCAGCCACCGCCCGACGCCCACCTGTGAGAGCGACCTGCCCGCCAGCCGTGTGGAGCCGGCCCGGCGAGCCGGAAGTGTCAGACAGGCTCGAACTTCCACCAGAGGTTCATGAGTTTGCACCGCCCCCTTGTGCCGGAGTTTGGCGGCTGCTCCGTCGGACGTGACGCGGGGCGACGGCACTGTCCGCACACGTCGACTGCGCGACCTGCTCTCCGTCAGCGCCGCCACACAGCATTCGAGTGTGGTGGCGCTCAGCCAAGACAAAAGTTTTTTCTCCAGGTGAGAAGTCCGAATTGGAGTTTCGGTACAGGGCAGCATCGTACGCCGGTGCATATTTGTATCTGCCCGTCGTCGGCGATACACTGCGAGCAAGCTTTACGCACGAGCTGTATCACTGGAAGAGCATGCACAGCCGTGGCGGAACCTTTGACGATCGAGATAAGTGTCTGTGTGTGTGTCTCTGTCTCTGTCTCTCTCTCTCTCTCTCTCTCTCTCTCTCTCTCTCTCTCTCTCTCTCTCTCTCTCTCTCTCTCTCTCTCTCTCTCTCTCTCTCTCTCTCTCTCTCTCTCTCTCTCTCTCTCTCTCTCTCTCTCTCTCTCTCTCTCTCTCTCTCTCTCTCTCTCTCTCTCTCTCTCTCTCTGCCGTGCCCGAGTTGCCACATAAGTGGGAACCTGACCTGACTCAGACTTAATAATGGCGAAAGCCAAGGAACCAAAGTTCTTTGCGACGTCTATTGCATTAAGAGCGGTGCAGTGACACTTCGCCAAATGGTGTTGCACAGCTGATCATTCTCAATGCCACCCAGCTATGTTCGGCGACGGCACTGTCTGGGATAATTATCCAGTTACGATAGCTTGTCGTGTATCTGAGAACCATACGCGGATGCTCCCAGGACTGAGTTGTCCCCGCCGCCCAAGGTACCCAGCCGTCACGTCAGGTATCGTCAGGTAACACCACCGGCAGGTCAGGTCAGGACATCATGTATGTCAGGTAGCACCATCGGCACCATGCCGAACTCTCAACATACACATGCGCGGTCGGATCAAGTATGCATTTCCGGCCGCCACACAGCTGGCCCAGGTCACCGCAGCCGAGACAATGCACTCGACACGGTCGGGCGCAGGGGCGCGCTCAGCCCACTTGCAGTGGGCTCACACCACATCAGGGGCGGTGTCACGGATTTTGGCCATCGGGGGCAGTGGGAGCAAAAGTCAAGTTTCAACTCCTCATTTATTCATCTATTGATATCTTATCGTTATATTTATATTCAATATTCAGTCATAAGTTAATTTATATTTAAACCCATTATTCTAGTTGGGAGGTTGGGATTATAAGGGAAGAGCCCATAGGGGGAACAAATCTGGAAGCTCGTGGAATTTAAAATTTGACCTGGAAATAAGAGCTTTGTTTTTAAACAAGGGACGATATTCATGAGTGCTGGCTGATCGCTTAAAAGAAAGTTTCTATTCAACTAGTGTTTGACATAAAAACTGAAATTTGCGTATGGATGTAAATGTTTTCAACAAAAGTCGGACAGGTAAGTTCACTAAGCGCATCACCTGCGCCCAAAAAGAGTCAGGATTCGCGGGCCAAGAAGATAACATATTGAAATGCATGGGATGAGATGGCCCTGGACATGACCTTCGTTCCACCTGACTGCAGAGCGCTATATACCGAGAAAACATCCCTGGTGCTGTTGTCCCGAAGGAGTTCCTGAAATTAAGCGACAGTGGAAGGCAAGTAGACGGAGTTTTGGGACTTCGCGGTGGTGGATTGAGACCGAAATGCAATTGGAAGCGAAATTTGTGGCAGCTTGTCAGCGAGGCTACATGTCCATAGGATGCAGGCTGGATGATGAAGAGATAGCTCGACTGGTGTTTTTCTGCACATTTGAGGCATCCAATTACCGGTATATCTCAGTGTAGTGGAGTGTGTCAGTGAGTATAGTCCGGGTTATCAGTGATGGCCGGTCGAGGCTGAGGCGAATCGTAGTGGAGTGTGTCAGTGAGTATAGTCCGGGTTATCAGTGATGGCCGGTCGAGGCTGAGACGAATCGTAGTGGAGTGTGTCAGTGAGTATAGTCCGGGTTATCAGTGATGGCCGGTCGAGGCTGAGGCGAATTGTAGTGGAGTGTGTCAGTGAGTATAGTCCGGGTTATCAGTGATGGCCGGTCGAGGCGGAGGCGAATCGTAGTGCAGTGTGTCAGTGAGTATAGTCCGGGTTATCAGTGATGGCCAGTCGAGGCTGAGGCGAATCGTAGTGGAGTGTGTCAGTGAGTATAGTCCGGGTTATCAGTGATGGCCGGTCGAGGCTGAGGCGAATCGTAGTGGAGTGTGTCAGTGAGTATAGTCCGGGTTATCAGTGATGGCCGGTCGAGGCTGAGGCGAATCGTAGTGGAGTGTGTCAGTGAGTATAGTCCGGGTTATCAGTGATGGCCGGTTGAGGCTGAGGCGAATCATAGTGGAGTGTGTCAGTGAGTATAGTCCGGGTTATCAGTGATGGCCGGTCGAAGCGGAGGCGAATCGTAGTGGAGTGTGTCAGTGAGTATAGTGTATGCCGAGTGCTGACTTAAATAAAACAATAAATTCTCAAAAGGTTCATAGGAAACAGCAAATCAAATATCTTGGTGTAATAGTTGATGAAAAATTGACATGGAAGCATCACATAGCATATGTTGCTGCAAAAACTAGCAGAAATCTAGGAATAATGGGAAGAGCAAAATACTTTATCACAAGTCGTGAATTAAAATACTTATATAATACTTTGGTTCTTCCCTATTTAAATTATTGTGCTTTAATATGGGGAAACAATTTCGCAACACGTTTAGACAGAATTGTTAAAATACAAAAAGGGCTTTAAGAATCATAGATAAACAGCACTATGCATACCCTACAAATGAACTGTTTGTGAAATACAACATTTTGAAGTTCCCTCATATTGTACAGGAACAGAGCATATTACTACTCCACATATTTTTGAATCAAACATTACCAATCACTATAATGAATATGTTCCGATACTCATCACCAAGATATTTAAGGCATGTTAATCATTTCCATGTACCTTTTTCATCGAAATCCTATAGACTTCATTCCATATCATTTATAGCACCAAGAACTTGGAACAGTATCATTGGTACAAAATTTCCTTCCTGCAATCATGTGCCTATTAAGAAACAAGATATAAAAAAATTATCAGAGTTCATTTCATTAGCTCATATATCACAAATTAACTGGTGATCAAAAATTAACCTTGATCATTTGCACACTACAAAATGTGTGCATGTGTGTGTATGTTTATGTATGTGCATGTTAGTATACGTGTATGTATATTTGTATAGATATGTGAGTGCACATGTGTCTATGTATGTGTAGGTGTACATGTTTCATGTATGTACATATGCAGGTTTGTGTGCTTGTGCATGTGTATGTACATGATTCAACTTCTTCATTTTCCCCCTCATAACACATTTCACTTTGTTGGCCCCAGGAGCTCCTTGGTGTTACTAGCTTGCTACCTAGCTGAGGTGCTCCTGGGGCTACTTCTACTAATAACTGGTGGTGGCCTATCTGCAAACAAAAAGACAAAAAAAAACAGGATGCAACCATCTGTATTGAACAGCAGACAAATGACATGTGTATTGGCATCCTGAGGCATTCCATAGCTGGCTGTCCTAACTTTTTGAATAGCTGGCGATGGGAAAGCCTAATATCAATCGAGCCTGTAATAGTGCGTGTAGCCAAATAGGATAGGCTGCTGCATACGAAACAGGGGTCGACATTTAAAAAAAAATACAAAAAATAAATAAATAAATACAAAATAGTCCGGGTTATCAGTGATGGCCGGTGGAGGCGGAGTCGAATCGTAGTGGAGTGTGTCAGTGAGTATAGTCCGGGTTATCAGTGATGGCCGGGCGAGGCTGAGGCGAATCGTAGTGGAGTGTGTCAGTGAGTATAGTCCGGGTTATCAGTGATGGCCGGTCGAGGCTGAGAGTGTGTCAGTGAGCATAGTCCGGGTTATCAGTGATGGCCGGTCGAGGCGGAGGCGAATCGTAGTGGAGTGTGTCAGTGAGTATAGTCCGGGTTATCAGTGATGGCCGGTGGAGGCGGAGGCGAATCGTAGTGGAGTGTGTCAGTGAGTATAGTCCGGGTTATCAGTGATGGCCGGTCGAGGCTGAGAGTGTGTCAGTGAGCATAGTCCGGGTTATCAGTGATGGCCGGTGGAGGCGGAGGCGAATCGTAGTGGAGTGTGTCAGTGAGTATAGTCCGGGTTATCAGTGATGGCCGGTCGAGGCTGAGGCGAATCGTAGTGGAGTGTGTCAGTGAGTATAGTCCGGGTTATCAGTGATGGCCGGTGGAGGCGGAGGCGAATCGTAGTGGAGTGTGTCAGTGAGTATAGTCCGGGTTATCAGTGATGGCCGGTCGAGGCTGAGGCGAATCGTAGTGGAGTGTGTCAGTGAGTATAGTCCGGGTTATCAGTGATGGCCGGTCGAGGCTGAGGCGAATCGTAGTGGAGTGTGTCAGTGAGTATAGTCCGGGTTATCAGTGATGGCCGGTCGAGGCTGAGAGTGTGTCAGTGAGTATAGTCCGGGTTATCAGTGATGGCCGGTCGAGGCTGAGAGTGTGTCAGTGAGTATAGTCCGGGTTATCAGTGATGGCCGGTCGAGGCTGAGAGTGTGTCAGTGAGTATAGTCCGGGTTATCAGTGATGGCCGGTCGAGGCTGAGAGTGTGTCAGTGAGTATAGTCCGGGTTATCAGTGATGGCCGGTCGAGGCTGAGAGTGTGTCGGTGAGCATAGTCCGGGTTATCAGTGATGGCCCGTCGAGGCTGAGAGTGTGTCAGTGAGTATAGTCCGGGTTATCAGTGATGGCCGGTCGAGGCGGAGGCGAATCGCCCGGTGAGCAATGTACTATAAAACCATATACCATAAACCATAAACCATATATGTGAAGCACAATTAGCTTATAGCGAAATTCAGCTTAAGCAAGAGGATTTGTTCAACCGCTTGGAAGCACTAGGGGAGCTTAAATTAGCTCGAGAATGTTCAGCAGGCAATGCTAAGAGGTACTTTGGCTACCATAACTTTCAACCTAAAGATGCAGTGTGGGGCCACTGGAGGCGGATAGTGAAATAGTGGTTGATGATTGTGATATAGTAGAGCTCCTAAGCAAGCAATTATCATCAATCTTTGCTATGCACCACTGAAGGCTATGCTATCGCAGGGGATACGTTGGAAGAGTTTACAATAACTATGGAAGATGTAGAAAAAACAGTTGCAGAAAATAGAGCCTAATAAAGCTGCTGGACCTGATGATATAGGATTTTAGTAGTGCGTTCAGGTTTTTGAGGTTCCCTTAGGTATTATTTTCCGGCGGTCTTTCGGGTATGCTGAAATACCTAAAGATTGGCGAAATGCAAATGTAGTACCAATTTTCAAAAAGGGTGACATAAAGTGTGTAGGAAACAACAGGCCAGTATAATTAACCTCACTAGTTTGCAAGGAATGGAGTATGTAACAAGCTAAGTAGGCAATCAAAGCAGAATTGATGTTGTGTACTTATGATTTAGCAAAGCCTTTGAGGAAGTTCTAAACAGACGTCTAATTCATCAACTAGAGCAGCATGAGATATATGGAAAAGTTATCAACTAGTGCAGCATGAAATATATGGAAAAGTTATAGGTTGGATTGAAGCACGGTTAAGGGGACGGAAGCGAAGGTAGTGTTAAATGGATGTAAATCTGAATGAAAAGAAGTTATGAGTAGAGTGCCACAGGGATCTGCTCTCAGTCCACTTCTCTTTATATTTTTTTGTGAGCAACGTTGAGGTAGAGCTGACGAATATGGTGTTCACATTTGCGTATGCCATCCAGCTGGTAGGAATGACTAACAATCAATCTAGTAATATTAAACTAGATTTGGAGGACCTAAAAAGTAGACTGATCTATGGCAGATGTCCTTCAACCATGAAAAGTGTAAGGTTGTGCATCTGGGGTCTGGAGGCGAGCGTTCGGGTATACAATGGGAGGTAGGGAACTAGATGTCATCGAAAAGGAAGGATATTTAGGTGTATTAGCTTCAAGTGATCGTATAGCATACGAAAAATGTACCCCAGCTAGGAACAAGGCAATTAGAATACTGGAAATCATTAATAGGCGTGTAACAGAGTTAGGCATCAGAGAGTTAGGTAAATATCAAAGAACTCATGAAATAACCGTACTCAGTCTATATGGAACCCCACTTGGAATATTATGTGAAGGCATGGAGCCTTCACTTAGAAAGATATATAGATAGGTTAGAAAGAGTACAGCGCAAAACCACTATACTCATCAGTGGACTAGGTAACTTAGAATGTAGAGAGAAATGTATGGCATTAAAAATATGCTCACTCAAGTATAGGATACTGATGGCTGATAAGATTAAATGCATAAAGTCGCTAAAGGGTTAGATAATGCCAATTTGAATCATTCTATTCAATTTAACTATGACATGGAGGTCATCAATTCAAGTTGAACAAGTCAAGGTATAGGACAGTTAAGGACCAGCAGGTCAAGGGGTGGTTGGTTGATCAGTGGAATAGGTTGCTTGCTGACGTGGGGAGTCCCTCATTGGATGTATTTAAAGATATGGTGGACATTTTTTCCGTTAGAGAATTTTGTTTCTGTTTTAATTAGTGGTGGATGGGGTGAGCGAACCCAAGAGAATACGTGAGATATCATAATGTAAAACATAGATAATGTAATACATAGGGCATGGGCATAGGATTCAGCAGGAGATTATTGTGGTGAAAAATGGCCCGAGGAGACCATTCGTTCCAGCTAACTCCCATTGGTTCCATGTTAACATGGAAAAAATATTCGTATGGAAAATTCCATACCTGCCATTTTGGTTCCGACACAAATGTAGCAATGGCGGAGGTTTCATAAGATACTTTTTTCGTTTCTTTCAAACGGATGTGCTTTTATTAATGGCTCAGAAGACTCATTCGAAAACTCACTATTGAAACACTCACGCGAAATTTTTCAGAAATGATTTCGGGCAAACTCACCCAAGATGAAACCTGACTAAACGGATTACATTTTCATTGGCTCTCGGAAAAACAAAAGAGATGCACATTTCCAGTATAACATGTCCAATGTCAAACCATCACAGGCCGTCGAGCTGCTGGTTGTCATCATAGATCCCGTTCTATCGCCTGGGGGCACACCTCACACAGGCATCCCGGAGATGCAACTGCCTGCTCTTCTCCCTTTACAGGATCCGTTACCACTTCACCAAGGATACTGAAATTGCTGATTCAAACCCACATCTTTCTGCACATCACTTACTGCTTTTCGTTCTGGGGAGGGGCATATAAGGGTAATCTGCAGAGTACAATAATTTATCAACTTCTCAGCCTGGATTGTCACGGGAACACGTCGCTGGGAACACATCGGTCCGGCTTTGGATCCCGTGAGGTGTCGCAGAGTTGAGCGCCTGGTGGAGAGGCGATATTTCACCGAAGTATTTCAGGTGCTCCACAGCGGCTCGGGGCCTCAGGCTCTCCGTGAAATGTTTCCAGCTCGCTCTGATGTGTCGCGACGCGTGATCCGATCAGCCAGCGCCCTTGAGCTGCCCAACGCCGGCTAGCATGCCAGCAGAGGAGCTTTAGATCCCCGGCCGATACCTCTTGGAAGCAGCTGCCTGCGGCCGTCTCGGGCTGCCGCTCCATGTCAATTATTGCGTCGGCTGTGAGGAGATGAAGCAATGTGTCTTGTCGTCTTAACTAATTGACCAGGTATTTCTAGTAGGTAATCCAGATAACCCAGGCATCAATCGACCAGGTAATCTTTGTACCAGATAATCTACGTGGTCGGCTCTCTGTACAGATCATTGCAGCAACAAAAAAGCATTACAATCTAAATTGAATTACAAAATATCTAAAAGAAATCGATTGTCATCAAACGGAGTTAAACTATGCAACAAAATTGCAATTTGGCCAGTTAAGTACCAGCATTATTATAACAATACCAGTACGATATCATACGCAATATTCGAATGCATATCAAGCTAAGTGGACATCCGGAAAAATGGTATATAGTTAACAAGACATGGACTAAAACGACACCTTCCACATATTTTTTTATAATCTTCAATATAAAAATGAACTGAAGTATCAGACGAGATTGTAGTTTGGCCCGATTGCATCGTAGTGAGATTGCAGCTTTGCCATTGCCACAAAAAAACATTACCACGGGATAGGCAATATTTCAATGCATATGAAGCTGTGTGGATATCGAAAGAAATCCTTGTCCAGCTAACAAAAGGAGGGTTAAGACAAACATTTGTACTTAATTCCCTATGGAGACATGCATTATATGCCGGCGATTTTTATTCATGGGCGCTTCGTACCATATCGTATTTTTGGCGTTTCGTAGATAGCATTCAAGAACACGAATACCGGCTCATGGAGGAAACTTCGTATGTCCATCGGATCTTTCGTACTTAATGCGGCACTGCGCGTGTGTGTGCGTGTAGATTGCAATCTTCAGGTGACCTTACGTCAATATCAAGGCGGCCAGTAAAACATAAGGTATGTTCATTAGGTCATCCCAGCTACGTTGTGACGTCATCGGTATTCACCGGCATGCTTATTCATCGGCAAAGTTGGCCCTCCCCCTCTAACTTTCGTTCTGCATCATATTGAAAGCTGCAGTTAACGGCAGCGCGTGTAAAGAAAATATAGAAAATATACGACCTTCAATATACCAGGAGGTGCTGAGTTGACATCAAAAGTAACGTTAAAGATTATACTTTATTACTCAACGTTTCGGCCAGGGGCCATCGTCAGGAGTGATAAAAATGTAAAGCTTAACAATTGAAAAAAAGCACGCGGGAAAAAAAGCGTTCAAAAAGACACGTGGAATGCAGAAAAGCCTCCTCAGTGGTGCAGACACTCAAAGAAACTCCAAACCAGAAACAAACTATGTCAAGATGGAATACTCTGAGGAAGCCCGAGCCGATGGTCCATATACATATCGATGCATACACTCACGCACATATATAGACATATATCCAATATAACGCGTAATACATAAAATATAATTTATGTTTATGTAATTTTATGTGATATACCAAGACGTCGTTTGCGTGTTTAGTTGCGGCCGTAGATTACGTATATGTAGAGATTCGAGGACCTTCAGATCAGCGTATTGTCCCTGGCTGTTGCTAGAATTTCTACTTTGAAGTTTGTGTTAGTGTCGCTGTGTTCCATGTTAGAATGTTTGTCGATCATGTGTTCGCCTAAAGGTGTGTATGCTCTCCGAAGTCTGGCATCTCCCAAGTGCTCATTGTACCTATCCCTGATACTACGTTTGGTTTCACCGACATAAAATGTTCCAAGACAGCGATTGCACGTTATTTTATAAACTACGTTTTCCCGCGTGCATCTACCTTTGAGCCCGTTGATACAGGTGTGGCACGTTCTTCTACCAGCAGGGCATGGCGGCATTTCCAGGGCTGAGCGGACCAGGTAAGATTTCAGCGTAGGTCCGCTAGTCCAAGCTACCCTAACATGGTTTAGATGAGACGAACGGATGGCTGCGTTTACCTGTCGACATAGTTGGTCATCGACAAAAGGAAGTCTCATGTAAACATAGTTGGGATTGCTACCCGCTCGATGCCGACGTTGCCCACCTATCCTACTCCTGTTGTGAGGGTGAACAGCACGAGCGGCGGAGTGTACCCGATGTGCTGGGTATCCATTTTCCAGGAAATGAGTTGTCATCTTCGCAAGGCTCCGCTCGCATGAAATAGTATCGGAGGAGACCCGTGCTGCTCTCTTCATTTGGGATGTTAAAACGGCCTTTTTAGTGGCCATCGGGTGGGCCGAATCATAGTGCAAGATGATGGGGGCTGCCATTGGCTATAAAGTACAGTTCGGTGGTGTAGCTCCCATCAGCCTGAACTACAAACAACGTATCAAGGAAAAGGAATCGAACTGCTATGACCAGTGTGTTCTAAGGTAAACTTGATGCTGGAATGTTGTTGGTTAATTTCTGCAAAGAAGTCGAGCAGAGAGGCCAAGCCATGTGTCCAAACACCAAAAATATCGTCTATATACCTCATGTAGAGAGCTGGTTTCAAATCATACGAAGCTAAGAAGATCGACTCAAGGCGGTGCATAAAAGCAATCGCTAAAGGAGGTGCACATCGGTTACCCATAGCCACTCCTTTTGTTTGCTTGTACATGGAGTTACCGAAACGTATGAGGTTATTGCTGAAAATATGTGTTAGTAATTTCACACAGTCCTGTACCCCAATCCCGAAAAGACAAATATCATCCAGATTGTCCTCGATTAGACGAATCACAGCATCTATTCCCTCCTTTATCGGAATGCTGCCATATAAATTTTTCACGTCCATGGTGAAAACAATACTGCCTTCCGGAAGTTTTGTTTCTATTTCCGGCAGTATTGTTTTCACCATGGACGTGAAAAATTAACGACGTCAAACCAAGACGTCAAACGACGTCTTGGTATATCGCATAAAATTACATAAACATAAATTATATTTTATGTATTGCGCGTTATATTGGATATATGTCTATATATGTGCGTGAGTGTATGCATCGATATGTATATGGACCATCCGCTCGGGCTTCCTCAGAGTATTCCATCTTGACATAGTTTGTTTCTGGTTTGGAGTTTCTTTGAGTGTCTGCACCACTGAGGAGGCTTTTCTGCATTCCACGTGTCTTTTTGCACGCTTTTTTCCCGCGTGCTTTTTTTCAATTGTTAAGCTTGACATTTTTATCACTCCTGACGATGGCCCCTGGCCGAAACGTTGAGTAATAAAGTATAATCTTTAACGTTACTTTTGATGTCAACTCAGCACCTCCTGGTGTATTGAAGGTCGTATATTTTCTATATTTTCTTTACACGCAATGTCTAAAACCCAGGAGCATCTAAGAGCCATTCTTCGTTGTATTAAACAATGTTAACGGCAGCATGTAACTATATCCTTAAACTCCGAACTCCATTGGCATGATTCTGCATCCCTTGCCGATGACCTTCCAGATCGGGCGGAAGTGCTGCCGTCCAGCGGGCCGCCGCGTCAGAGCATGTACTGCGCCATACCTGTCTACAAGAACTGACCAATCACGCTTCGAGTAGAGCAGAATAATGATACTCTGGAAACCGGTAGATTGTGACGATTGGAGACTGACCCATCCATGGCGGCTGATGGGATGATGCCCCTGATCAATATGGCGCAAACGGCTTTTTACACAAGTCACATAAAACATGAATCGTGTTCGGAGCTAGTTGACAGTGTGGCTGTCAACATCGTCAACGCGGCCTTTGGCTAATCAGAGATCGAAATGTGACGTCACACGTCACAATCTACCGGTCGCCTAAAACCTGATCCGTTCATTGGCCCAAGGTTGCGTTGACGGCAACCCTTTGGAATTGATTCGAACCTGTTGATGGTGCCTTGCGTAACTACTTCGATCCACATCATTTTTGAGTATCAACAAGGCTACGATTTGCTGGCATATTCGACAGAGCGAAGGAAGGACTGCATATAAAGGAACTTATCTACCATATCCAGCGGCAACATACCCTTTTCATGCATAAACATTGGATCGTGCACCAGACAGTTATTGTGAGTATAATCCCCTCAATCTAATGGTTGAGGGGATGCATCCCCTCTGTCACCCCCTGTGGTGGAGCATATGAATGGAGTCATCATGCAAGAAAAGGCAGGGAGCGTTGCAAAAGACCTGGGGTTGCAAGACTGGGAGTGTAGCCTGGCGTGAATAAACAGACGGAAGGCCAAACACAATATCGTTCTGAGGGAAATTGTGGAAATGAGCCGCTGTTGACCAAGAAAAAGCTCGTGAGTGCCAGAATGACACATTGCCAAAGTGGATCGAGGGGCATGAGCAGTAGACGTGCTTAACGCAGATGAGACGTGGCTTTTCAAGAGGGCGCTGCCCGACAAAGTCCTCGATTTCAAGGGTCGAAAGTGCTATGGAACAACACTGAGCAAGGAACGAGTGACCAGCGTGGTTGCTGGAAGCGCTGCAGGGGTGGAAAACTCTGCGGCTGGTCATCGGCAAGTTACAGAGGCTTCGCTGTTTCAAGAACGTCAACAGGTTGCCCACTAAATACGATTTCAACAGAAAACCTGCACATATTCAGCTTGAACAGCATGGGCGAGAACGTTCGACACACACATATGCCCCGTCAGAAGCGGAAGGTGCTGCTGTTCATGGATAGCTCCTCCTCACATCCTGAGATACCGCGGCTGAAGACAGCTACCATACAGTTCCTCCCTGCAAACACGGCCACCGCCAACTAGCCAATGTATGCCGGCGTTATCAGAAATTTGAGGCACAACCACTGCAAGACATTGATTAGAAAAGTCGCAGTGTAGCATGGTCATGGGAAAAAGATGGACGAGTTCTGCAACACACTTTTAGACGCACCTCAAAATGGTCAAAGTAGTTGATAGGCCCCGGCACACAGACCTACTCTGGGTAATGGTGCCAGTATCCGCCCCAACTTTAGCGACGCATTCGCCAGGACACCAGACAGAGTAAGGCTCACTATCGCGAAGGAAGAACGAACAGACGACAAGACAGCCATCCGCCTGGACCATCTGGCGAGCTTCTCGACGACCACATTAAAGTCAGTCATTTGTAGGCTAGTCAATATGACTGCATGGACACAACAAACCGTAGCATGCCCTGAACAGTGATGGCTGTGTGTTCCGGTGATGCGGTAGGCTGTGTGCTCCGGTGATGGCTGTGTGCTCCGGTAGTGGCCGTGTGCTCCGGTGATGGATGTGTGCTCCGGTGATGGATGTGTGCTCAGGTGATGGCTCCGTGTGCTGCCGGTAGTGGCTGGTATTGTGTGCTCCGAAGCGGCTGTGTGCTCCGGTGATGGCAGTGTGCTCCGGTAGTGGCTGTGTGCTCCGGTAGTGGCTGTGTGCTCCGGTGATGGCTGTGTGCTCCGGTAGTGGCTGTGTGCTCCGGTGATGACTGTGTGCTCCGGTAGTGGCTATGTGCTCCGGTAGTGGCTGTGTGCTCCGGTGATGGCTGTGTGCTCCGGTGATGGCTGTGTGCTCCGGTGGTGGCTGTGTGCTCCGGTGATGGATGTGTGCTCCGGTGATGGCTGTGTGCTGCGGTGATGGCTGTGTGCTCCGGTGATGGCTGTGTGCTCCGGTGTTCGATTGTGCTCGTCTAGTCCCAGTGGTAGAGATCAGTTCTGGCTCGTGCAGACAGTCAGATGATAGCGCCACCCGGCCCTCCTGGACACACCAATCTGAGTGAAATAGATCGGAGAGAGAGAAAGAGAGAGAGAGAGAGAGAGAGAGAGAGAGAGAGAGAGAGAGAGAGAGAGAGAGAGAGAGAGAGAGAGAGAGAGAGAGAGAAAGAGAGAGAGAGAGAGAGAGAGAGAGAGAAGGAAACCAAAACTTAAGAAAGAGGGAGTTGAATAAGGTGACAGACCAAACTCCCCCTTAATTTAAAATTCAGGAGTCGGCTGGCGGCGTGTGCAGCAGGAGCTGGAGCTGAGCGTGCTGCGTATCAGGTGCGGCCACCAGCTCCGGCGGCGTTTACAGCAGGGGTAGGAGCAGAAGCTGGAGCTGGAGCTGGGCGTGCTGCGTATCAGGTGCGGCCACCAGCTCCGGCGGCGTTTACAGCAGGGGTAGGAGCAGAAGCTGGAGCTGGAGCTGGGCGGGCTGCGTATCAGGTGCGGCCACCAGCTCCGGCGGCGTGTACAGCAGGAGCAGGAGCAGGAGCTGGAGCTGGGTGGGCTGCGTGTCAGGTGCGGCCACCAGCTCCGGCGGCGTGTACAGCAGGAGCAGGAGCAGGAGCTGGGCTGGGTGGGCTGCGTGTCAGGTGCGGCCACCAGCTCCGGCGGCGTGTACAGCAGGAGCAGGAGCAGGAGCTGGAGCTGGGTGGGCTGCGTGTCAGGTGCGGCCACCAGCTCCGGTGGCGTCAGTGCGGACCTATTGATCGAGGCTGGTCGGGAGCGCGCTCGCTGCAGCCGTGTGCGGGGGCGGAACACACACATCGCCGCCTGCCGACCCGGAACTGAGCACACAGACGCTGACATGGAGCGAGAGGTGCCCGGGTGCAGGCAAACTGCCGGGAAAGTGGAGAGAGCAGAGACAGACAGAGAGAGTGAGAGAGAGGGACGAGTGAGGGAGAGGCAGAGAGAGAGCCATATTGTGTGATGGGAAGAAGCAAGGACTTCTAGAGTCGTAAAAGCGTACGACGATCGGCTCGAAATGGTGAAGAAGTAATGCAGCAACATTAGTTTGGTGTGTGAAAACATTTGTTCGGGATGTGTTTGAAATTTTTGAAGTGTCAAAAATTGAAAATTGAAGACAAAAATCCTGAGCAGCAAATTACACTGTCATCCACAAAAGGCGAATATGACACATTAACAAGTATCTCTATGAAAATTTCATCAATGATGATGTTCATTAAAACTGGTAAAAGCCAGCTTCCCTGCGGTAGTCTGTTGTGTATAAAATGTGGATCAGAGATGGCTGACCGGCACCTGATTTTGATTGGACGAAGACACGATAAAATATATATATTAAATAATGAACGAAGTGTCCTTTTAAGCCGAGTTCATCAAGTTTGAAAAGCAATGCGGGTTTGAAAGCCATATCGTAAACTTTGCAAATGTCTAAAAATACTGCTATGGTGTGTTCCTGTTTTTTTTTTGTAACATAGGCGGATGTCTATTTCAACGAATAACATAATCTACTGTAATGCGTCCTGGACTAAAACTACCTTGAACTGGAGATAGAAGAGAATTAGTTTTCAGGTGTCAGTTCAGTTTGTAACAACCATGCATTCAAAAAGTTTTCCTCACCAACTGATGAGGGCAATGGGTCGAAAATTACTGGGGTCACTATGGTCCTTGCCGGGTTTTAGGATGGAAATGATGAAAGCTTCTATTCAATACTTGGGAAGAACATTAGCGGACCATGATGAACTGAATGTGTCTAAGATGCATTATTTGGTGTAATCAGATAAATGTCAGAAGAAAGAATGTATTGTATGGTTCAGCATTGTCATAATCGAATAATGTGAAATTTGTGTGAAAAGCGTTTTGTGCATTTTGTAAGAAATCAGGTCTGTAGTTATCATCGAAGCTATTGTGGGTCATGGTATCGGCTATGTTATTGACTATTGTTTGTTGGTCTGGAATGGTAATATTTTGAATTGTGAGTGCCGGAAGCGATTTAAATAGGGAGCGTCCGGATAAACGACGCATGAGTCCCCAAATTTCGTTTGAAGGCGTTTTGAACGCGAGTTGTTGTGAGCTAGATGCCCATGAACTGCGCCTAGTATCACAAATGACGCGGAGTGTCATTGACGTCAATGACGGCACAAATGAAGCGGAGTGTCCTCGCACGTTCATAGTTACGGTTGATTTAATTTTGTTGAACAGGATGTCGTAAATATTTTATAAATGTTCATTTTATTGCCGCAATGACTTGGGCAACTTCAGGAAATATAATCTGACTTTTACAGCATAACATTTTTCTTTCTTTTTTCCACGGCACGAAATAGCCTGAGGTGGCCGAAGTGCCTGTTTTAATAAAACAAACACGTGTCGAGGTCAGGAGGGCATGTGGGTTATGTCCGTCCGGACGGCACCCGAGGGGCCGTCCGAGTCGTTCGGATGACCGGAAACCTTGGAGAGGTCACGGAGGTCATCCATAGCCGCGGGGATGCCGGCCGGGTCACGTGGTGGGTCGGCGGACCGGGCTTCCGGCGGCATGCGAGGCCGAGCGAGGCGGGTCACGTGAGTGCCGGCCGGCGCTGGACGCACCGGGCTTTCCGGCGGCATGCTGAGGCCGAGCGAGGCGGCTCCGCAGCTGAGCGGCTGCGGGGCCGGCTACTCTGTGTGGTGTTGGGCTACTCTGTGTGGTGTTGGTCTGTGTGGTGTTGGGCTACTCTGTGTGGTGCTAGGTTTGGCCGGCCCTGAACTGGGGTGTTGGTCGGCTACTCGTGTGGTGTTGGTCGGCTACTCTGTGTGGTGATGGCCGAGAAGCATGTCGGTTTGTGCCTCGAAGTGGTGCTGGCCGGCTAACTGTGGTGTTTGCTCGAGGGACTCTGTGGGGTCCACCCGCAATTATCGCTGCCCGTGCGTACGTCTGTGGTGAAGGGGTTGCCATTTTGTTTGGGTCTTTGGTTTGGGGGGGTTTTTTTTGTTGTGGGGGGGGGCTCTTTTTGTGTGGTTGGGGGGCTTCCCGGGTGGGTGTTGGGGGGTTCTTTTGGGGGGGGTTGGGGTTCTTTTGTGGGGAAGGGAGGTGGCCTCTACAGCCCGTCGAGCCGGGTCGGAGGACACGCAGGTCGTGGCCTTGACAGCGCAAACCTCTTTCTGCCGTTGCCAGACTGGACAGAGATTGGATGTGGTGAGATTGTCGGATGTGTCTCAGTTTAGACATTTGGCTGGCTTGGAGCAGGTGGAGTCGGGATAAGGTGTCTGGGCATATCTGGGGGATAAGGTGTCCGCATCCGGGGAATCGGACTGGCTGACGGCATGCTTTGCTGCCATGGCCGAAACGTTGAGAGTTAAAACAGCGGAGAGGAATGGAATTGAATACACGGATTTGGTAGCGAAGGTAGCCAGCGAGGAGGGTCTTGGGGAGAGTGGTAGAGTTGAAGGTAAGGACTAGGAGACTTGTGTCGCGTTTCTGGCCATCTTTGAAGGAGATGAGGCGACGGATATGTGTCACCCGTCCGGTCTGAGCTCCGCTTGAATATCTGTTTCAGACATGAAGCGGAGCTCCGGCGTGGAGATGTTGTCCTTGGTGGTGTTGCGCTTGGAGTGGAGTGTAATGGTGACGGATTTACCACAAAATCTGACCATGTTTTGTGGTAAATCCGTGCCGGGGGAGGGCTTTGGTGTGGGCTCGGGTTTGGACTTCGATGATGAGGCTTCCGTTGGCAGGAGCTTCAATGTCAGTGGGCTTCAAGTAATAACACACATATACACAGGGAACGAAAGTACGACGGCGAGAACCACGTGGAGTGGCGGGTGGTCACCTCACTCGAAACGAGAAAGTGGAAAAAGTGGAAAAAGAGGCGACGGGTGTCACCCTGTTGAAACTGAGAGAAAAAAAACTGCGGAATCAGCGGCCAATCAGGCCAATCGGCAAAGCGGAGTGTTCAGCGAGCTCGACAGCGGGCAATTCGCGCACAACTAGTACTGAACACTTCATGCACCCTAGGATCACGGGCGTTGATCTCAGAAAATCATTGTGGGACACAATCCATGAAGCAAATTGGCTGGCCCAATAGATAGGGTGGGGGGCATATTCCATAGGGTCTCATGTTAAAAGTTGAAGTTTTTGGGAGCCAACATTGAGGGATCATTTGCCCCCCTCGTTTCGAACAGTTTTCTTCCTGGTGCGTCGTCCGTAACCACCGAGTGCTGCACGGCATGGCGAAAGGAGGCGTGAACATGACTGTCATGCAGTACTGACCCTGCCTTCCGGTGCTACCGCCGGCGCCGATCGGCAGCTCGTCATGAACGAGACGTCCGGTATTGACGTCACCCTCCGGCGACACTGTCGGCACCGGTCGACGGCTCGTCATCAGCTCGTCATCAGCTCGTCATCAGCCATACGATGAAGTGCTGCCACCGGGTGCGTGCTATTTCAGCTGCAGCTGCTCCGGCGCGCAGCCGAGAGCGCAGCGGCGCAGCCGAGAGCGCAGTGGCGCAGCCGAGAGCGCAGCGGCGCAGCCGAGAGCGCAGCAGCGCAGCCGAGAGCGCAGTGGCGCAGCCGAGAGTGCAGTGGCGCAGTTGGTCGTGATGTGACGGTGCGGGATGGCGGGAGGCAGTCGGCCGGACGCACCTGGACGGCTCGTGGGCGGCACACTGCCGCGCCAGCTTCTCCGACGGCGGCGGTAGTTAGACGCCATTGCGCCGGGCCGTACATGGGGATGAGCCGGAACTGTCTGCAGGGCCTGCAGTGAGCTGCAGATCCCGGAGCTTGCTGCAGGGCCCGCAGTGGGCTGCAGATCCCGGAGCTTGCTGCAGGGCTTGAAGTGGGCTGCAGATCCCGGAGCTTGCTGCAGGGCCTGAAGTGGGCTGCAGATCCAGGAGCTGGGTGCAGGGCCTGAAGTGGGCTGCAGCTCCAGGAGCTTGCTGCAGGGCCTGCAGTGGGCTACAGATCCCGGAGCTGGCTGCAGGGCCTGCAGTGGGCTGCAGTTTCCGGAGCTGGCTGCAGGGCCTGAAGTGGGCTGCAGCTTCCGGAGCTTGCTGCAGGGCTCGGGGCGGGCCGCAGATCCCGGAGCTTGCTGCAGGTCCTGGCGCGCGTCGCCGGGCTGCCTGACACTGACCTGCCACAAATGCAACTCCAGGGAGGCGGACGTCCATCGACCTTGCAGACGACGGCGCAGATTGCTGCAGAACAGCGTCACTCGACGTGATTAGACGATCAACGGGAATGGCAGCTGCACATTCCTTGGATCCGATTGCGGGCGGAGAGATTGGCTGGGCAGGGCCGACACTGACCACCAGGGAGGTACGAAATGAATTGGTACTTTGGATGACGTGCAGCAATTTCAGGCTGTCCAATACTTACGAGCAGTTCTGAGTGAGCCGAGTGCCCTGAGAAAAGTTTGTGTCGGTGACTCGGACGGGCGCGATCCGACCGTGACGCTTTTGAAGCTTTACTATTTATGTTTTGTTCTAGGGTTTATAGTGCTAATTTCATCGTTTGAAGTCAGACCTGCTGTATTTTAGTTTGGTTTTTTGCCAATTTTCCTCGACGTGCTCCTTCTGAAACATTCTCCATCTCTGTTCCGAGAAAAGGCATGTGTTGTTGTACCGCACTTCCTGTACCCGCACGGTCCGTCGTGTGGATGTGTGGCTGCACCTTCTGTACCCACACGGTCCGTCGTGTGGATGTGTGGCTGCACCTTCTGTACCTACACGGTCCGTCGTGTGGATGTGTGGCTGCATCTTCTGTACCCACACGGGCCGTCGTGTGGATGTGTGGCTGCACCTCTGTACCCACACGGTCCGTCGTGTGGATGTGTGGCTGCACCTTCTGTACCCACACGGGCCGTCGTGTGGGTTCAGCTTTAGCATTAGCACCCAGGGTTCAGCCACCGGTCACCTGGCACGCTGTGACGTCACGTGAGCTGCGCGATACACGGCCACTACTATTTCAATGGTAGTGCTTCACATGATGTCGCGCTGGTCGTTGCACTCTACATAAACTATGCGGATATGCTGTGAGGCAGAAAACAAATCAGGACAAGTCGTAACGCGTACGCCATTTCGGCAGTTGGGCGCAGTGCACCTAAGCACAGTGCATATGTGCACCATATTCGAGAGAAGAGCCCAATTCCGACAAAAATGCGACCAACTCAGGCTGCAGTAAATTGGTCATCGATACGCTCATACTGAAGTTGGAGGAAATGTTTGCGAAATTGGACTATTCTGCCGAATACGGTGCACTCGTCACAAATATAAATGCCGTGTTCCAAATACCCGGAATTGGTCGCACGCGTCTGTCGATGCTTCTAAATGATATATTTTGCTCTTCATCCGGCCTCATCACCAAGACGAGGCCGATTGCTTCATGTGCAAATTAACACGAAAGAGTTCTCACAATAAATCAGCATGTGGGTCCGAACTCGCAACTCCCTGCAGCATCTCCCACAACTCGGCCACACACAACACAAACCCAGTCACACATGCGTCACAAACCCGGCCACACACGCCTCAACTCCGGCCTCACACGCCACAAACACAGTCTCACACGCCATAAGCCAACCACAAACGCCACAAACCTGAGTCACACGCAACAAAAATGCGGCTACACACACACCACAAACTCGGCCACACATGCTACAAACCCGGCCACAAACACCACAACCCTGAGTCACGCGCCACGAACCCGACCACAAACGCCACAAACCTGGCCACACATACCACAAACATGGGCCACACACATCATAAACCGGACTACACATGTCACCAACTGCCATTGTGCCCGCACGCACACACACACACACACACATACATGCATATATATATATATTAGGGTGACCTTTTTTAGACTTTTTTCGAAATGTTTTACTAACTCCCCCCCATTCTGATACAGTTTTTGATGTTGATTCCGAATATCAACTTTTTCGATTTTCTTTGCCCGCACGGATCGATTGAGGTTTTCCGAATTCTGGATTTGGGACATATTTTGAGCTGTGGTTACCAATAGAATTAAAACATAGCTTAAACTAGTGATCTATATTAAAGCTTGAACAATGGAGATTCGTTGATAGCAATATCAGTGCACTTCCATAATCCATTGATACCGAAAATTAACTTTCAAATGAAGCGTTTGCATAGTTCAGGTTTTCTTCATAGATGGCGCTAGTGTCAGACGTCTAGCTCCATACTATGCATTGGACGATATTGTGGCGACCATGTAATATCGACGACTATATTTATTATTGGATGGCAAACTAGATACGCTCACAATTCCTTTCAAGCATATGGGTGCGAACTGGTGGTCATCAGTGTCCAAGTGTAAACATTTGAATAGCAAATTTGCAGATATTAGCAGAATACACGGTGAGTTTTCATCTTCTAAATATTTTGCACAGCGAGGTATACTTAAAATATAATACATTATAAGCATTGATATCGATGAAGTATTGGTGGAGCCTACAAGCCAAAATGTACGTCGTCGACATCTTCACTGAACATGTCGACGACGTAGGCACCTACATTTTTTGGAGGAGCAAATAGGGCCAAAGCTGCAGTCTATAGGTGACGTTGATCGAGCGACGTCGCTGAAATGGAGAAGCATGGCAGCACAGTCAATGTCGCAGTCAGTCGCACGCGCTCCCCGGGTCGAAACCGGCTCAATAGACGAGCACTCTCAGCAGTGACAACATGATGATATACCCGAAGTATTTGCCGATGAATCAGATGAGCATGCCATGCCTTATTGGCACTTATCTAAGAGAAGTAAACCACGAAATCTGACTGCCGTTGCGGAGACACTGGACGCTGGGCACTACCGATACCGGTGCAAGAAAGGCGTCTAAAATATTGACATCGTTTCTGTCGCTTTGGGAGAAGGAGTGTGGGTGTAATCACGAAATCGAAGGTGCGAAAAGCTATTGATATGAGCAGGAAGTGTAGAATAGTTATATTCTACACTAGGTACTTCTACTCCTAAGTGTATGCCATATGGCGAAGGACTTTACTGCTGTATTCTTTGATGGCTGTGACGACCAGACGAAAGGGGAGGGCATTGTCAAATCGGGTCGTTTGTCGTATGAAAAAATGAGTGTACAACATGACTCTGTAAATATGCATCCCGGGGATGTGCATGTAGGCCATTTTGTGTGTGACAGAAAGCACACCGGGCACAGTGTCACGCAAAAGCTCAAAGATTTTCTGCATGATCGTATGGCAGGTGCGCAAAACATTGCCTTCATTGGTGGCGATTGAACCAACCAGGTTGGTTCGTGGAAGGGGTGATGGATGGCACACATTTTGAACAACTGATGGGGCGACCTGTGGGTCGAATTTTTTGCTTGTGCCAGCGGGAGGAATCGCCCCATCGAGCTCTGTTTGGACTGATGGACGGAAAAACAGCCGGGCCCAGCACGTTCTCTGGGCCAATCTGAAAATGTATTGTGGGATATTTCCACAAGCTAGATGTTGCATTTGCTACAATAACGTTTGAGGATTTTCCAGAGTTGCCATCACGTGTGGAGCAGGGCCTCAGCACTGATATGAGGCTGCTGTATCAATGTGCTAAGTTCTCGACCAATGGTACCACTGATGGGATGCGAGATCGTGTGCATGACAAAAGAATGTGCATGGCGAGATGGTACACGACCCAGATCCGTATTCTACGCTATTATTTCTCTGTATCTGAGCCATCTGTTCCACTATGCAGCCTAGTGAAATATGTTGCGTGTGTGTATGTGCCAACTGTGATGACAATGAAAGAGAAGTGGAATGTGGTGCATGGGCCCAAGTAAAACTGACAACTGAAACGTCGGCAGTGGTAGTCGGTGCTGAAAGACAGGACGCAAACGCCCAAAACAAAATAAAATTTCCAAAAATGCACCCAGGTCAGGCAACGAAGAAAGTGTACAATGTCTCTGGCGCATATGATCATCGTGGCAGTGTGGCGTCCGCTGCAAACCGTAATGTGTGTGCAATGAAAGCATGACATGGCTAAATACAAATGTAATGTAATACGTATGTAATGGATGAAGTGTTTCTGATGGGTTCGTCTATCAGAATATGACGGAGGCCGCTTCCATGTTGATTACATATGCTTATAACCATCAACGCAAGGTTAACGCTATGTTTTAGCATGTCAGGAGGAAAATGATTGCAGCTGTGTCTTGTGGGCCCCGTCAGCACTTCATCGATTTCAACAATTAGCATCTAATAAATTATAAGTATATTTCGCTGTTCAAAATATCTAGGAGGAGAGGAAATCTCACCGTGTATTCTGCTAATATCTGCAAATTCGCGATATAAATGCCTACACTTGGACACTGATGGCCACCAGTTCGCACATAAATACTTGAAAAGAATTGTTAGCATGTCTAGTTTACCATCCAATAATTAATGTAGTCGTCAATATTACTTGGTCGCCACAATACCGCGAAATGCAAGGTGTGGAGCGCGTCATCCGACACTAGCGCCATCTATGAAGAAAGCCTGAGCTATGCGAACGCTTCATTTAAAGTTAATTTTCAGTATCAATGAATTATGGAAGTGCACTGATCTTGCTGTCAAGTGAATCTCCATTGTCCAAGCTTTAATAAAAGTCACTAGTTTAAGCTATGTTTTGCTTCTATTGGTAACTACAGCTCAAAATATGTTAAACATCCAGAATTTAAAAAAAAAACTTCAATCGATCCGTGCGGGCAAATAAAAATTGAATATGTTGAAAATAAGTTGATATTCGGAATCAGCATCAAAACCTGCATCAGAATAGAGGGAGTTAGCAAAGCATTTCGAAAAATGTCTTTAAAAAAGGTCACCCTAATATATATATATATATATATATATATATATATATATATATATATATATATATATATATATATATATATATATACGCAACTCCCTGCAGTATCAGTCACAACTCGGCCACGCACACCACAAACCCGGCCACAGATGCGACAAACCTGGGTCACGCGCAACACAAATACGGCCACACACATACAAACCCGGCCACAAACGTCACAAACGAGGGCAAAACGCAACAAAAATACTACAACACACGCCACAAACCCTGCCACACAAGCCATAAACTCTGCCACACGTTGCAACCACTCGACCACACACGCCACAAACCTGGTCAGAAATACCACAAACTTAGGACCTAGGATTCGCGTCTGCAGAAGCTCTCAACTTTACGAGCAAGCCATGTCGGGTTTCAACCCGCTGCCAGCTGCCTGTCTGAACACCAACCACCATTGCCGATATTGGAGCCGGTGACCTGGTCCGGGGCGGACGAGCCTCGCTACGGGGCGTCCAGCGACCACGAGTGAGCTGTGAGTGGGCCGGCGCGGGGCGCCGCGGGACGGCGCGGGACGCCACGGGACGCCACGGGACGCCGAGGAACAGCGCGGGACGGCACGGGACGGCGCGGGACGGTGCGGGACGGCACGGGACGGCGCGGGACACCACGGGACGCAGCGGGACGCCACGGGACGCTGCGGAACAGCGCGGGACGCTGCGGGACGCAGCGGGACGCCACGGGACGCTGCGGAACAGCGCGGGACACCACGGGACGCCGCGGGACGCCGCGGGACGCTGCGAGACGCCACGGGACGCCGCGGGACGACGCGGGACGCCGCGGGACGCCACGGGACGCTGCGGAACAGCGCGGGATGGCACGGGACGGCGCGGGACACCACGGGACGCCGCGGGACGCCGCGGGACGCTGCGAGACGCCACGGGAGGCCGCGGGACGGCGCGGGACGCCGCGGCGCCAGCAGTGTGGTGATCCGAGGCCCGGCAGTGCTGCCAGACTGAATGGTGACATTGAAATGGCACCCGGCTGGATTGGCACCTGTAAACTCCGCGCGGCGGTGATTGAGTGGTGAAGTTTCGGCGTGTGGAGGTGGTCGGTCGTGCAGTGCGGGACGTCAGCTGCCTGCCGACTTGCAGTCGGAATATTCCGCTTTTTGCGGACGACGACGGCGAACCGGGTGAAGTCCCCAGTGCGAGTGTGTCTGACACCAGAACGCGGCGGCTTTCAGTATCAGACATGGCTATATGCTTGAAGGCAGAAAAAGATACCTTTCATAAGAGGAGACGGGAAGGCAGCCCGACTCGAATGTCAGGCGCCGGTGCTGTTGCATGGGGTGAAATTAAACAGCTTTTGGCAGCCGGCAATGCGCAAGTAAGTCGCTTTATTCATGTCTTGCCCAGATAAGGATCGAGTGCAATGGCACAGCGTTTTCGGACAGCAGAAGGCGATCACCTCCTTAACCAGTGTCATGAAAGAAATCAAAAACGAAAATTGAGCTCTGGGGGAGCGGACAGAGCAAATTGGAATCCAACCGACGTCAGGTGCGTCTGGTCCCCAGAACTGATCAATCCGATCCCAGGGTACAGGGTACAAGTAAACATTCTAAGGACAAAACTTCCGAACATGAACGCGACGACGTTATTCAGACAGACACACCGACAGATATATTAACGTAATGTGCACTGCAATGGTGGTTTCCATTTATTCGAGTCATTATACATTAAAAAATGGAACAAATTAAAATCAATCACAATATAAAAATGTGACAATAATGTCCTACACAGTCCCCTGTCAGGCCGACTAGTGCTACACAACAGCCGGCCCCAGATTAGCTCAGAAAGCCGGTCGTAATGGACGACCCCAAGCCCGTTCGGATTTTCTATGCCCCGTTAACACAGACGGCGCCTCCCCTCTACCGTATTAATTTTGTTCGAGGTGTCCGGCGATCTGTGCACCTTGTGTTGTGTACATGCCTCTGGTTGGTGCGCTGCCCGATGGTACGACAAATGCAGTCAGGCTGGCGGGCAGTGATGGTCGTCTGCACAGCACACACTGTGTGATAATCAATGAACTGCTTGACAGTCAGCCACCTGACTCACTTCACAGTCATGGTGTGTCAGTACTATTTGAACCGTTATCTTGATTTGAACCACGTATATCTGTGCCAAAGCTCACTGAACACTCCGCCATGCCATTTCTGGCCAGACTGACTGCTGGTAGTGCGGTCCATTATTTTTCATTTTCGTGGGGTGACACCCGTCGCTCTTTTCGTATTTTCGTTTCCCAGTGGGGTGACACCCGTCACCCCACCTGGCTTTTCATCGGCGTACTTTTGTTCCCTGTTTTCTGTGTTACTTCGTGTTTATTTAGATTTCGTTAGATAGGTTTTTCCCAGCGATGAGGAAAAAAACGAAAGAAGGACACCGACCCCAGCTCGCCACCGGACTCCGAGACTGAATGTCCACCATTAGCTACACCTGACGACCATCGCACGACCCCGGACTCGGCCCCTGATGCTCCCCCACTTGATACAACCATTGATGACCCGCGCCGGACTATCCCTTTTGATGACGCCATGGAAGCCCTCTGTGCCTCACCGACCCCTGCTCGTCCCAAGACCACGACCTCGTCTCGCAATCAGAACCAGACCATCACTCTCCACGCCGCTGACCCATGCTCGAACCAGACCACGCCCTCTCCACCTGAACCCATCCAAACCATCGAACCCCACCTCGACAGTGCTGGTTCTTACATAGTTGTCAAGCCTGTCGAGGAATCCGTTTCCTTCCGCCGTATTAACGTTTTCTGGCCGACCAAGCAACTCCTCGCCATCTGCTCCTCAACCAATCCTGACATGGAGCCCACCTCCCCATCCACCAAGACGTACGCACAGGCGACCAGCATTGCTCCACCCACCCCTTTCGTCAACACCACTTCTACTTCCATACAAACCGACATTATTGCCGGCTTAGCTCCACTTAAAAACTCACACCACTGACCACACCGACACAAAACACCTTGACTGCCAACACACAGACCACTCCGGCCCCACACACTTCCACAAGGAATGCAAGACAAATTCCAGATGCCAGACAAATTCCAATGCCAGATTCCAATTGCAATTGCAAATTCCAATGACAAATTTCCAATGACAAATTCCAATTAAAAATCCCAGACAAATTCCACAAGGAATGCCAGACCCCGCAGCCATTCGCCTGCTGGGGAAATGCGTGCCACATCGGTGGGCTGCCGATCAAGCCCGACGCGTCCAGCGCCGGCTGGCGGCCACGTGACCCGACCAACTCCAAGCCGGCACGCATCCCCCGCTGCAGTAACCGGCCGCCGTGACCTCGCCAAGGTCACCGGTCGGCCGGACGGCTCTGGCGGGTCCACCGCCGCCGTACGCACCCAACCCACGTGTCCGCCGGAGCTACACTCCTGGCTCCGGCATGCACCAAAAGGTGCTGACAAACATTAATACTTTTTCTCCCAATGTCTACACTTTTACAATGGAATTGCCATAGTTTATTATCCAAATGGGCCGAAATGAAAGCTTTTTTCAGTATTCTCACACCTATTCTCATAGCACTCCAAGAAACATAGTTTTTACCTAATGATACATACAACTTTAACCTTTTCAATTATTCACTGTATCGTCACGACGAGGTCCGTGGATCACATCGAAGTGGTGGTAAAGCACTTTACATAAATAATGATTTCACACATACACAAATTACACTTAATACACAATTACAAGCCGTAGCTTGCACATTACGTTTACATGGTAGAAATATAGATGTGTGTTCCATTTATATTCCACCACACACCGAGAAACAAACATTTTGACACATTTAGAAAACATTATAGCACATTTCAAGAACCCATTCATATTACACGGAGATTTTAATGCACATAGTCCAGCCTGGGATCAAGCACGTACACATAGAGACACTCGAGGCCGCACCATTTAATAAATCTTGGACAGACATAATTTAGTGACGTGTGTGACGTCATGATGTGACGCCACACCTGTGTTTCCTTCATTGTAATTCCACAGGTTGGTAGACAGTGAAGTGTGACGCCACGTGTACCTTTCGCAATCCTCGGCCGTCGGATGGCCGCGGCGTCTCTAGCGCACCACGCGACAGCAGCGGATCAGGCCCCCCCCCGGTGCCCCCTGACCGGCGGCCGCCGGTGGAGCGCCGCCCGGTGCGGGCGGACTGCACTGATTCCGGCGAGAATATGAGAGGAACGTGGAGAACAAGCGAGGGGCAGTACACTGGGCTGGGGCTCGAGAAGAGCCACGAACCATGCCGGGATGGTGGGCTGCGTGAGGCGTATGTGTGAAGATACGAGTGTTAAGATATCCTTGGTGAAAAGAGCTCTTAATGACACGTATAAAGAAGTAAATGGAAAGCAACAACTAAGACGAAGCTGTTCATGAACCAATGAATGTCAGTGTTGCACTGTGATTGGTACCCGTCCGATGCATCTGGCTTGGTCGAGCCGAAAGGGTGGCAGGCGTCGCGTCGGCATGGCCTAAGATAAGCGCCGAAGGACCCTTAGCTCGCAGGGAGATACTCAGGAAGCCGATCTGGAACAATGTGCACTTAAGTATGGAAAATAATGCAAATTTGGGGAAACGCGAACTCGTTCGTCTGGGCGTTATAGCGGTATTCAATTCGTATGACAGTCACTTCAGGAGAATTCAATGAATAGAAGACCTGAAGCGCAGATATAGCTATGGACTCAAGCATACGGCATTAAGGGGTGATATGATTGAAACGTTTGAGTTCGCTGAAGTGTTAGATAATGTCCATCTGAATGATGCTCTTCTATTTAGTGTATCACATAGGGGTCATCAATTCAGAACAGTTAAACTCCAACAAGTTTTCAGTCAAAGGGTGGTTGATCCATCGAATAGGCTGTCTGCTGATGGGGAGTCTCTCATTGAAGGTATTAAAAAATATGTTACTTACATTTTTTTTTACTTTGAAGAATCTTGTTCTAATTGTTCTAGTTGTAATTGGTGATAGATGGGGTTATATTTATGCTTGTAGGTATGCACTGCGCAGACCCTCTTAAGTAGGCATAGATGAAGGAGTTTGAAAATTATTGATGGAACATGGGTGTGTTGTGCAATAGCAAGCGAACGTTGATAACTAAGTTATGGTAAATAGTTCCTATGGAACGGGGATATGTGATATGGCATTGATTGGGGTGTGTCTGTGTCATTTATCTCGTCTAATGGTATCTCTCCTCGATAGGCTTAGCTCAGATGGTCGCTGTGGCTCTTATTAAGCCCTCATCATTTTATGACTGTGGATACTTTTTAGCATGTCATTCAATTTTCGCATGGTTTCCGGCTGAATAAGACTGATCCTTGCTTGTGAAGGCGCACAAAAACCACACCTGTCGGATTCATTGACAAAATCTCCATGCTTTTGAAGTGTGCGAAATTATCTTATCCAATTTTGTACAACCGAGCGACAGCAACATGCCCTGGAAAGGCACAAGGCAAGTAGGTAAATGAGCTCAATCTACTGCCCAAGCTCTCTTGGCGAACAGCATTCAGGCGAGTGTATCCAAGCACAAGGGACATCAAAGTAAGATTGCTTCAAATCATAGTAATACATAGAAGCCTAACGACAGAAAACGTTCTAACAGTTAATGGAATTACAGACTAGCGACTGCCATAGATGCCCAGGACAGAATCCAGCCCAAATATGCTGATACTTACATGCGTACTACCCTGCTGTATACTGCAGCCAAGTTAGCATCTGACCGTATCTTTAATAATGAACCAAGCAGATCACCTATAGCTGCACCTGCACGTGTGAACTGTGTCCCGACTGGTGGGGACCCTGTCACGGACCCCGCCTCCGGGCGGTGACCCCCGCCCGTCGGCTGCACCTGCACGTGTGAACTGTGTCCCGACTGGTGGGGACCCTGTCACGGACCCCGCCTCCGGGCGGTGACCCCCGCCCGTCGGCTGCACCTGCACGTGTGAACTGTGTCCCGACTGGTCGAGACCCGTCACGGACCCTGCCTCCGGGCGGTGACCCCCGCCCGTCTGCCGGCGCCGGTCGGTCGCTGACGTAGTAAGTTCACGGTACACGGACCGTTGCGCCATGCCGCGACCCGAGGTCGCTCGGTATGTTTCGGACTTGCGTCAGCGCCAGTGCTATCGACCGGCCGGCGCCGCCTGTGGAGACATCCACCATATGGCATGTCGCTGCACTGCCACCACGTGACATGTAAACGGTGCCCATGTCAGAGGTCGCCGACTGAATGTCGTCGACCGAGGAGCCCCTCCCTCGGTGGTATCCCCCTCGTCGGCCCCTCCCTCGGAGGTATCCCCCTCGTCGGCCCCTCCCTCGGAGGTATCCACTCGTCGGCCCCTCCCTCGGAGGTATCCCCTCGTCGACCGAGCTTCTCCCTCTGAGGTATCCCCTCGTCGGCCCCTCTCTCGGAGGTATCCCCTCGCCGACCGAGCCCCTCCTCGGAGGTATCCCCTCGTCGGCCCCTCCCTCGGAGGCATCCCCTCGTCGGACCCTCCCTCGGAGGTATCCCCTCGTCGGCCCCTCCCTCGGAGGTATCCTCATCGTCGGCCCCTCCCTCGGAGGTATCCCCTCGCCGACCGGGCCCCTCCCTCGGTGGTATCCCTCGTCGACCGAGCTTCTCCCTCTGAGGTATCCCCTCGTCGGCCCCTCTCTCGGAGGTATCCCCTCATCGTCGGCCCCTCCCTCGGAGGTATCCCCTCGCCGACCCGGCCCCTCCCTCGGAGGTATCCCCTCGTCGACCGAGCTTCTCCCTCTGAGGTATCCCCTCGTCGGCCCCTCTCTCGGAGGTATCCCCTCGCCGACCGAGCCCCTCCCTCGGAGGTATCCCCTCGTCGACCCCTCCCTCGGAGGTATCCCCTCGTCGGCCCCTCCCTCGGAGGTATACCATCGTCGGCCCCTCCCTCGGAGGTATCCTCATCGTCGGCCCCTCCCTCGGAGGTATCCCCTCGCCGACCCGGCCCCTCCCTCGGAGGTATCCCCTCGTCGACCGAGCTTCTCCCTCTGAGGTATCCCCTCGTCGGCCCCTCTCTCGGAGGTATCCCCTCGCCGACCGAGCCCCTCCCTCGGAGGTATCCCCTCGTCGACCCCTCCCTCGGAGGTATCCCCTCGTCGGCCCCTCCCTCGGAGGTATACCATCGTCGGCCCCTCCCTCGGAGGTATGTGTGTTGCAATTGGTGGCACGGGCACGTGACTGACATGTCACATGCAACAGGGAATTATCAATTTATTTCCGATTCATGATGAGGTATGGATCATTTATTCCATTAATTCCCGAGCGTCGTCGACCTAGGCCTCCCTCAGAGGTATTGTGGGTGTTGCAATTGGCGACTTAGGCACGTGACTGACATGCAACATGTGACCGGGTATGGATCATTTATTCCACTAATTCTCGAGCGTCGTGGTCCGAGCCCTCCCTCGGAGGTACGAGTGTTGCGGTTGCTGGCACCGACACGTGACTGACATGTCACGGGTGACCGGGCACGGTTCCCAAGCGTCGTGACGGAGCCGCACGGCAGGTCAGGGCAGACTGAGTTGGACAGATGGCTCGAGCAGACGTGCTGTTGGATGGCTGACCGTCACGGGATGGTTGACCGTCACGGCACCAAAAGGGATTTGGTTTGGCGCACGAAATTTGGAGACCCACGACCGTGTCTGTGAGACGACTGTTGGGACTGAGGTCATTGTGTCGCAAGCCGTCGCCGGACCACTTGCTCGTAAATCCTGATAATAGATGGGTAAATATTGCCAGTTCTATTTCCGGACAAGTCGTTCGTCGCGATCGAAGTCTGTGCTAGACATTGCAAGTCGGAAGAACTCCTCTACAATGCGTGTTTTGGTGCTACATCCACGCGTGCTAGAACAACAATCCCAATTGTCTGTGCACGCAGTAATCATGGGCCCACCCGTCAGACCTCTCACGTAGCACAAAATTATCTCTTCTTTTGTATTTTATCTTGCAAAATAGCATGCATAGACTTGACAAATCCTGGGACCAACTTCAGAGCTGCAGCCCTGCAGTGTGTGCGCAAACAAACCGTGGACCAGATACGCGCCTGACGCAATGGTTATGCGGATATCAGGGGTTACCAGTTAAAGAAAGGAAAACTGGTGGATTACTGATACCGTTGAAGAACTCCGAAATAATACTCCTTGTCAGCTAGTATGGCGTTCTTGCGATAAGCACCAGGATCATCACTATTCTATCCACAAAGAATATAGCTACACGTTATGATGCTTGATGTCCATCAAGATTTATGCGAAGATCATTTATTAAATAAAGTTAGTTAGCGTCCATGAGTTCATTTCATTGTCACTTACCCTGATGCATTGCAAGCACTGTGGCTGCAATTTTCCTCACATAGCCCTAGCTTGGTACCCATTCGCCGTTTGGCACCTTCGCTCTGTCGGTTTAGCAGGCTCAGTGGTCCACACGGACTTCGGCTGCCGGTGTGGTCGATACGGCTAAGGCAGTGAGGTATGGGAACACTTATCGGCTTGACAACCAGCTCATTGTAGCATAGTTGGCATTCCAGTTTGCATGCGTCACCCAAAGGCCATGCAGAGTGCGATCGGCCGACCGTCCGGTGTAACTAGCAGCCGGCCGACCGTCCGGTTCAGCTGACAACTAACAGTCTGACGGCATCACCAACCAATCAGTAGTGATCATATTGATTAGAGTGACCTGGCGCAATATGTCTTTAGCTGCTAACGAGACCCTTCCCCAAACCCCAACGAACAATTTGATAACCATGGCTCCTTAGTTTCAGGGGAAACCATTCGACAGATCATGGCCTGGTCTATCACCCCGATACACTGACGGATAGGGGTACACTATCACGATGCACCCTCGTCTAGGGGACGGCCGAGTGCATCGGGGAGCACACCCTGACGGAAACAAACGATGAACTCGAGGCTCTTGTTTGCTTGGTATTGGCTTATTCAGTGATCCATGTAAAATTCCCGAAAAAGCTGAATACTTTCGCGAGAAATATCCATGCATGCATGATTGTGTTGGACGATGCAGCTCGTGTCCCACACAGAGCCATCAAGTTTCACCAGGAAGTGATTTAAGCGTCTTTCGCAAGCTTAGCCTACGCAACTACGCAAGCGTAATACACAGCTGTGTAGTTACTCGGAATCTATGTTCTTTCCTCCATTTATATTTACTTGAATTTACATATGCTGTGTGTGTAGCCGGCTGCGCGTGTTCCATATACCTTTTGCTTCCCGGCTATGCACCGTACGGCATGAGCCTCCCTCCAAGTTTCTATGTTACAGTTTGCCGTAGTTAGATATAGCACTTCCCAGCTGTGCGATGTGAAGGGTTTGACTAGTCCTTTGAAGGTATCGTGTTAAGTTGTTGGGCATCACACTACCTGGTTCTGTCCGGTACGGTATGCAAGAGTGCTTAAATAGGTTTGTACTTCCCGGCTGCGTCCGGCACGGTGCGAAAGACCGTCCAGGTATATCACTTTTCGGTTTCTTCCATTCGCTCCGCTGTGGGCAACTGTTTCTTCCGTCGACCGCTGGATGGCCTGCGGGTATGCTTCGCTACACTAGCACCATATGCATTATTAAGGCCTGCTTACACGTGGCAGTATCGTGCCTCGGCAGACCCGACGTTCGCGACATCAGCGGCAGAAATTGGCAGGCGGCGGCAGAAAGTAGCAGGCGGCGGCAGACTCTGACGTCATGTTTCATTCCGCGAACGTCATATTATCCAATGCTGCGTCATCCATCGAATGCGCCATGAAGCGCCTCTGTTTCTTGCTTACTGCGCCACAAATGATCCGCTGGCATACTAATTGACTCA
>JAOTOM010001508.1:0-71061 GCA_034440615.1 Ashinkailepas kermadecensis | reverse complement strand
TCCCAGAGACATTGTTTCCCATCTCTTCTGCTGTATCTCTGGAGCTTTGTGGGACTTCCTACAGAAAAAAGCTCTGATTTTTATCTATTATTAATTGTCTGGATGGTGGCGATCCTAAGTGTGAAGCTTTTCATCTAGAGAGCACTTCAACTTTTCTGTGCGTTTCTGGGACGGTGCATCCTCAGATGTCAGGGGAAAACGCCGTCTTCCACAGGGCATGGGGAAACTGTCCTCGCTGCATCCCCCGGTGGCGACGCCCTTGGTCCAGTGGCCTAAATTCGCTCAGCTTGCCGGCAGGATGTAACGATGCATTATTTCTGAATAGTTTGTTATAGCCAGTTAAAATGGAACCGCAAGAAGCTGGTCCCTTCACGATATTTCTGTGTTTAGGAGATATTTTACCTCGAAATGCATTGGCATAGTTTCCTCCACACTTAGCATCGTGAATCTTGAACCGTTACTTCTCACAGCACAGTCAGCTCAACTAAGTCTTGTCTATATGTTATTGAAGTGGATATAAAAATAGGGAGAGGTCACTGGACATAGCTCACAACAGACGACTGACTGGCAACAGTAGCGTCGACAGAGCTGACATAGCAATGGCCGCGTGGCGAGGACCAGCACATCCCACGCCATGCGTAATTACATGCCTGCATATCCTACTAAAAATGCCCAAACAACTGTACGACTATCCACTAAAATAGGGCGTGTACTACAGATCGAAGTCAAATCCCTATCGAGCAAAGCACACATTCTACACATATGAGAAAACAAAAGTGAGACATGCTTTTCACGTTTCATTTTCCACGAACAGATGGCCGTTTTGGCTGGTGGCACACCCAGGATGGTATCCTGACAACGCCTCAGTTAATGAACGCCTCTCTGAAAGTCACATGAGGGAGCGTGGACATTGAGACTGAGAAGAGTGCAACTTGCGTACATGGGAATTAGTCCTCCGATGTTTTTCGGGCGCTTTTCGGATAAAAAAGTACACTCGTGATCTAAACGATAGATATATCTAAACGAGCGATATATCTAAGTCTTCTCCAGTGATGTAAATACCCCACAATTTTCGCTCAACTGTGACAAGAATCCAACAGCTTTTCAATTGGGTACATTTCCTCGCTTTCATTTCCCCTCTCCATCCCCTTCACGATTTTGAACATTAGGCTACGAATCCATGATTAACTCGAAATAGGAATTATCACAGACATATAAGACCGCACAGATACACTTATTAGGATCAATAGCACACATACCGCTTTCACATCACAAAGGATGTTGGCGGGGGGCATCATTAGGGGGCCCCCGTCGGCCACGGTTTTATTTTTATTTGACAATTTTTGGTCCTCGTTTTTTTCTTTATATATGTGGGTAAAAATTTTTTTTGGCATTATTTTCTAAAAATCATGGTAAACATTCATTGTCTTTTTGTTTTTGTTAAACATGTTAGGACACAACCCGTCCTCGGTTTTGTTGGCGGCCCTCATTATTTAAATCCACGCTGGGGGCCCCAATTTTATGGTTTCTTCCTAAATTGACCCTCCATCTTACAACAGCAGATCATGCCCTATCACCGAGAACAAATCGATGCAAGTGTAACTTTCAGGTAGTCCTCGTTAGTGACCGCCAGGACATAGTCCTCGTGTGTGTGTGTGTGTGTGTGTGTGTGTGTGTGTGTGTGTGTGCATGTGTGTGTGTGCTCAAGCGCCCCTGTGTGAGCGCCTTTTGCTCCCAGAGGGGAGCCTTCTGCTGACAATTTCAAGGGGTGGGGTGCACTCGAACATCCTGAAGGAGCATCATTTTGCAGTAAAAAATGTGCAGTCAAGGGGCGCCTGTCTCTCCAGTGGGGACGCCGCCGAAAAGTGTGAGGGAGGGGAATTAGTCCCCCACCCCACCCGCTAACTACGCCCGTGATCGCTCCGACACCAATGACTGCCGGTCAGTGCGGGCGAAATTCTACTGACTCACCGTAGCCGATTCTGCGTGTGCGCCTTCGCAGTGTTTTTGGTGCGGCGGGCCTGTCGCTCCTTGTCCTCGCCGACCAGCCAGTGCGTCACCACCTCGCCCTTCCCTGCGGCAGCGACGGCACAACACCCGCTCAACGGCCGCACGATCCGCCCGGATGCCGGCTAGTATTGGAACTCCGGCTGTCCGTCTAGATCCCGGCTAGTATTGGAACTCCGGCTGTCCGTCTAGATACTGGCTAGTATTGGAACTCCGGCTGTCCGTCTAGATACTGGCTAGCATGGAACACCACCTGAACGCTGAACTCAAAGTAATAATTATGCTGTTCAGTTGTAATATCGAAGTGTCCCTGTGCGACTCATTGAACAAAATGCGGCATCAGTTTACAAATGCTGCCACGAATGTGCACTTGCTCAAACAAATGCGCCACCGTGATGAATGCAAAACTTGAAAGCACAGTTAAAATGTTAAAATGGGAACATACCTCAAACGGACTTGAGACTATGGTTTTTAAGCTGATCCAGTGTATTCTGCTGCTGGAGTATAACCCTCAAATCGGGATGGCGGGTTCCGAGTGCACAAATAAACAAGCTGCTTTTGTGTGTCCTTTATCCGAAGACACTACACTCTAAAACGGCAGCAAGCATTGGCCGGTGACGCGCTTCGCAATACATGCATTCATCACTTTTGAGAATGTGCTTGATCGCCTGGGGAGAAACTCCCGGCCAGTATTTGTGACGCCCCGATAGCTTAGCGTATGATATGATGTGATTGTGCGACATCCCCATAAGCTACCTCGTCTATTCAACATTATGACCAGCTCTAAAGCACGGTTTGGTTCGTCTAAAACAGAGTCCGACACATTTGTTTGGGCTATCCTCTACACAGAGTCGTAAGTATAAACAATACATGAAATTGAGGAGTCAGGCGTACGTATGGGCAATACCTGCACATCTGTTGCATTTTTTTAAATGTACCCATCAGCTGTGGTATCATGACACAATGGGAGCAGTGATCGACGTAATGACACGAACGGAATTGGACCGTGACAATTTTGCATACTTCTTGATCACCACTTTGAAGTGGGAACACCAAGCTACTTCAATTCCTGTGGTTGTGTTGATGTTGTGTAGGACATTTGGCTGATGGGCAGGCCGCCGTCCTCCGGTCTGTGTGCGGATACGTGATACGTGTAACGGCACGTGCTGCCTGGTGGTACAACACGTGACACGTGTAACGGCACGTGCTGCCTGGTGGTACAACACGTGACACGTGTAACGGCACGTGCTGCCTGGTGGTACAACACGTGGCACGTGTAACGGCACGTGCTGCCTGGTGGTACAACACCAGACGCCTGAATTAGTACGCAGTGAGGCGTCGGTGTTTCCGGTTCACCGCATTTGCAATTATTGTGAGCTAAATGCGAGATTTTTCACCGGCCAGTTTCCTGGCCAAACGTCAACCTGTGAATGAGTGAAATACAAAGTGCCGTTTGAGGAGTGAAACGTCTTGGAAAATTACATGCGAGGTGCACCATACCCTTAGCTGCACATTTAAGTTGCATAATGCAGGGGAATCCTTCCCCTTGGATAGCTATTTACATATTGTAAATTAATATAACTTACTGTCGCGATGATACATTTTCCCAATTAACTTACTGTGGGGCGTGCAATGATCTGACCAGTTAGCTTTAGGGTGTGTAATTGGTGTTTCACTAATAAGATGTGTAATTGGTGTTTCACTAATGAGGTGTGTAATTAGTGTTTCACTAACGAGGTGTGTAATTGAGCGGTGAAATACCTTTCAGGTATGTGATACCACGTTCCTCCAGTTGGTAGCCACCGAGTCGCATCAACACCGCGTGACACGAGGCGCTGCAGTGGATCCGCAGCGCTGCGGACGAACTTGCAATGTAAAGTTACAACGGTCGCCGGTAGGTGACAGCAGGATCGACTTCGATTTATTGAAATTCAAGTTGGAAGATCATCTTATTTGCTAGATATCACGAGCAATTCCAGTACTCGGAAGATTTTCGTCGTACAACTGAAAACTTACACTTAATCAAATACAGGGGTGGCACTTTGTATATGCCACTGGTCCCCTGAATCATTGCCTTGGCTCCTCTATCATCGATTTGCTACCCCTACATGAGGCTGAAGCTTAACCATTAAGCATATTGCGCACACTAGATACACATAGCTTTCGGGGCATCTCCGGTCATACAAATGGTATTTTCCCCCACTCTCAAGCAACTTATTACAGTGAAGCCAAAATAAAAAACAAGTTGCAATGTTACATTTTGCGATTAGTCGAACTCACTCTCACTACACCCTGTTCGTCAAATTATGTCACCAGTAGACAGGGTCTCAAAACCCACCTGCTCAGTCATACTCATCAAACAGCCAACATCGACAACTCGACCGGCAGATTTCAAAACTGGCTCATAGAAACGACCCACGCCCCCCCCCCAAAACACCGCTCACTTCAGCAAGCACACTAGCCATAGCAAATGCAGGACAATTCTGCCAAATAAATAATCACTCCCCAGCTAACCACGGGCTCACTCCCCAGCTAACCACGGGCTCACTCCCCCGCTAACCACGGGCTCACTCCCCCGCTAACCACGGGCTCACTCCCCAGCTAACCACGGGCTCACTCCCCAGCTAACCACGGGCTCCCTCCCCAGCTAACCACGGGCTCACTCCCCAGCTAACCACGGGCTCACTCCCCAGCTAACCACGGGCTCACTCCCCAGCTAACCACGGGCTCACTCCCCAGCTAATCACGGGCTCCCACCCCAGTTAACTACGGGCTCACTCCCCAGCTAACCACAGGCTCACTCCCCAGCTAACCACGGGCTCACTCCCCAGCTAACCACGGGCTCACTCCCCAGCTAACCACGGGCTCCCTCCCCAGCTAACAACGGGCTCACTCCCCAGCTGACCACGGGCTCACTCCCCAGCTAACTACGGGCTCACTCACGTGCTCCGGTGGATTCCATTCGTGACGCCGTGTTTACCGTGTCTCCATAAAGACAATAGCGCGGCATTTTCCGTCCCACAACACCGGCGCACACCGGACCTGAACACAAGGGAGGAGTGGGTTAAGCTGCGAATCCAAAGGCTTGGTACACTGAGACTGTGCGGGCATTGAGACTGGTGTTACTAGCGTACTACGGGACGAGACTGCGGTTACGAACTGGTTACGAGACTTGCGGTTACTGAGACTGTGTGGTTACTGAGACTGTGTGGTTACTGAGACTGTGTGGTTACTGAGACTGTGCGGTTACTGAGACTGTGTGTTACTGAGACTGTGCGGTTACTGAGACTGTGTGGTTACTGAGACTGTGTAGTTACTGAGACTGTGCGGTTACTGAGACTGTGCGGTTACTGAGACTGTGTGACCACTGAGACCCTGCGGTCAGACGGATGGAGACGGTCTTGTCTTGCGTCATCTCACTCCTGCAGGAGCTCCAGGAACCACAGGAGCCCGATGAGTGCCTCTCTGGGAGCCTGAGGAAGCAGCTCACTAGGTCAGAAGACATGTCGCATAGGGCTTAGTTGGTGCGCATTGCCTGCTCATCGATTGATCAGCCTGCAGCTTTGGTGAAATTCAGAGTCATACGCGACTTCAAACTGGCCACCGGGATAACTCGATACAATTCTAATTTAATTAACGCAAAAATAAGATGTGGCTGGCACGCTTCTCGGCCGGAGATCCAGCTTACCTGAAGTGACAGCACTGCATCAGGTAGATCAAGTTATCTTTGTTTCAATGACCTTAATACTGACCCGAGCTAGGACACTTCACGTGCGTTGCTTGTAGTTCAATAGTAAGCTTGTTGTCTGTTACCCTTCCGCATAGTTTGGGAGATCCGGGGCTGGGTGAGCGCAAAGCCGATCTCCCCTCCCCACTTCCGGCCGCAGTGAAGGTTGGTGCTCGCCACGGTGGGGGTGAACTCTCAATCAAGATAGAATCACTTGCTCCCCTTAACCATCGCGATACGGCTGAATTTCCCACCCTTCGCAGCGCGAGGTCAAGGTGGACCCATTCACTCACGATAACTTGGTCTAAGCTAGATATAGATGTGGTGAACGACATGATGCACCTACATTCTTGAACTTCCTGAGCCAATTGGACGAAGTGCATCTAGATCCTCCAGGTCATGTCATGCACCTAAATTCTTGAACTTACGGAGCAAATTGGACGAACTGTATCTCGATCTTCCAGGTCATGTCAAACAGGTCAATGTCTAATGGTAGTCAGCCGACCGGTCTTGGTCTAATTTTCAGACCCTGGTCACATAAAAATTATGCGATTTTTTGCTTCAATATCAACGATGCACACGCTGAAGACCAACTCTAACGTAATGCCACGTAGAAAGGTCAAGGCGACGCACCAGGGCAATGTGAGCTGTACATATGTGATTAACTGCTGGACTGTAACTGCAACTGTGGCTGGAATGGTTCCCAGTAACACCCGAATAACCACGGCAGGTTGGAGTGTTTCCCGGTAACACCCGAAAGTCTACAACTGGTTGGAGTGGTTCACGGTAACACCCGAACGGCCACGGCTGGTTGGAGTGTTTCCCGGGACTGGTTTTTACGACAGTCGACTGTTGAATCATATAGCGTCGCCAATCTCGACGCCGATTGGTCGCGGGCGAAGAGTAGCGACAGGTGAGACTCGAACCCACAATCATTCGCTTTAGACGAGCATCTTACCCTAGACCACTCGCCCCCGGCTGGTAACACCCGAACGGCCACGGCTGGTGGAGTGTTCCCCGATAACACCCAAACGTCCACAGCTGGCTGGAGCGCCCGACTGCGTTGATCTCGGCTGTCCCGACGGGGCAGGGTTCGAGGCGGTACACCAGCTCACATTTATCACCGGCTGGGCAGGTCAGCTGACGACACACCGATAATGTCGCGCGCGCGGCAGCGGGCCGGCCGCGTCGGTGCACCAACGACGAGTTAAACTAGCGGCTGAAGTACTGCGGTTCAGCTAGAATTCCTAGATCGGACGGTGGGACCAGAGTCTACTTAACCGGCTCTTCTAGGATCTGTTCGGTGAAGTCACACCGGCGAACACCTCAATAAGCTTGCTCTAAAAACGACACTGCCGCACCTGTTTAACGTGCCGCCCGTGCCGAACTGATTTGCTGCTCGCCCTGCTGTATTTTTTAATGAATTATTTGATGTTATTATGACATGTATGACCACCGGTTTAATTGTTATGTGATTTTGACCTTTTGTGCTGTGCTGCTTTATCTAATTAACGCGAGGTCGTAATAGCCACAAGTCCATTGTGGACTACAGTGTCGGTCTTACGTCATTACTGTCTCGAGTGCAGTGTGTGTGTGTGTGGGATGACAGGTATGACAGATGTCATGCCCCGTGACCAATGTTAGGTGTGTCTGTGATATTAGGTGAGTCTGTGATATTAGATGTGTCGGTGATATAAGGTGCGTCTTGGAGGCATACGAGTACCCCTGTATGTTTAAGTTTATGTAGGTGTCTATGGTTTATGATTGCAATGGTAATATATAATAATGGTTGATTGCTGGATGAATGCTACTGTGTCTGTGAATGTCTGATGCCAGATGTCCGTGAGCAGCTGTAGTCATGCGTGGTTATTGTCAGGCGCTGCGTCCTGAGACCAGGTGTTACCATGGTTACCATGACGCATCTGTTCGTGTCAGGCGACATGCTATGTGGATCATCAGTGTCCGGTGATAAGCTGAGGTCAGCACCAGGTGCCTGTGAGCATGGGTGTGACCACGGATTACAAATTAGGGGAGACAAACCAGGGACGCGGTAAGTTTGAACAGGATAGAGGGGCCTAGCCCCGCCTTCCCCCATCCCGGAAAACATCCTTGAATTTCAGCCACTTCTATTTCAATGTCTGGTTTTCAGACTTACCATTGTTAGAAATGATATTTTGAGGATAAAAAGTTGCGCCAATATTAGCATTTCACTACTTTTCACTGCCTATGAACATCTAGCTTCATGTCGTATGTGCTGGACCCGATTTCACGATCACCATAGAGCAATGTTGCATGCAAAACGTTGCCCTCTTGTAGCAGGAAAAACATAAAATATTGGACGATGGTTTTATGGTAGCGAATATGGACATACAATTACCTTTCCCATGTTTTCCTGTTTACGGGGACACATTTCGATGCAATGACAGCCAGGGCGGATAAAGGGTGTGGCACTGAGGATATGTACCACCACGTGGTAGGTGGCGTTCCTCAGCCCCTCTGAAAAGGTTCTAGTCAACACGCTCAAATTTTTCAACCGGAGGCGCCCCTTATGAAATAAAAAGGCACCCCTTTGGAAGGAAAGGCGCCCCTTCAGGAAGGGCCGAGGGCATCCCGTCCCCTCGAATTTTGCAGTCAGAGGCGCTCCTCCAAGTGTTTTCGCAGTTGCGCCGCTCCAAAGAAATGGCACCATTCCAGACAAGTGCCCATGATAATTCCTGAATACACCCCTGATTACAACATTGCTCTCTCGCGGTTGCGAACTCCGGCTGGTTATAAAATTGTGCGCATCCACGTGTGGCTCCTCTGGCAAATTTGACAACTTCCGTTGAACCATCAGGAGGAAAGCGGACAATTTGATAAAAACACTTCAATATTTTATATGTCCGGAACAGCATTGTGGCAGCGTAAGTGAAAAACCAGCGATCAGAGCACCGTCCGAGCAGGTTATGACGGATTTCTTGAGGGAGCCCCTTGCCATATAGGATACGAGTGCTTGCTATCACAACGGCTGCAAACAAAATAGATCTGACCCTCCTATTCCTATTACACTGAATACACACGCCGGACTTTCGACACCTTTGAAATTATTTCGATATCTCAACATTCTGGTAACGTACGGCAAACCACGTCGAATGACACCAACAGAATGCAATTTGAAGCCATAGCCACGACACGTGAGGACTCTGAAAATTAAACTAACCTTTGACCTTGAGGCTTGATCTGACATGTCCGTGGTTAAAATGTTACTCGAGGGTTGCCCACAGGCTATCTCTTGATACCAAGCATGGGTAGCTTTGGGAGAAAACAAAGAAGCGCGGGGCGACCGAAGACATGAGTTCGACCTTTGACTTTGAAAAATAATGTGATTTCTTAAGTTTGCTAGAGTACCTCACGGCAAGTCGAATGACTCCACTTGATGAAAATTGAAGACAAAACGACGAGGCGCGAGGACTTCGAACAATTTAAGCTAATCTTCGGTCTTGTGGTTTGACATTGACATTTTTTAATTTTTTTTTTTTTTTAATATTTTTGGAGGGGGGGGGGGGAAAGGGGGGGAAAAGGAGGGGAGGAATTTTTTTTTTTTTAAAATAATTTTTTTTTTGTCTGCGGACCCGGTGACCCAATTGATCACTTGACCCATTGACATGACCCGACTTAATGTAGTGAGAATATATAGTTCCAGCGTGTTCAGTGCAAGCAGAAGCATTTGTGGTAATTGATTCGAACGATCATCAACCCGTCGCTGAATGCCGATGCCAACACAAATACGCCTCTGGCGAATTCGTCGCTGAATACGAATACGAATACGACGTTAACGTGGCTAGTTAGTTAGTTATTTGGGCTTTAGGGCGCTTCAACCAGTTCTGATCATTCGCGCCCATAACATTTTATAATGCTACACTGCTGATACGAACTTTTACCTCGGTGTATACGTGGTCTGAAATCAATCGCTGAAAGGTAACGTTCTCCGAATGTACTACAAACAAGTTCTCCGAATGTACTAGTTTTGAATTGTTCTCCAGAATGTCATCATATGTCAGGCAACTCAAGTTTCTTCCGTAAAATAATATCCGCTCCCGTGCAAATTAATGGCACGTGGATAGTACGTGGAGCACCGTCAGTTTCCGAACAGCGGGGACACTGTGGCCTTTCCTCCCCACAGAGGAGGAAGCGATGGGTAGCGTAGGTGTGTCCAATACGCAACCTGCAAAGTGCAACTTCCTCTGTTCTGGACCTACGCAGGCATGACGCCCAATGTCCCAGGTGTGGCTTGATTGTTTATTTTTAAGTTTATTGTTAAGTTTATTGTTGGCGTCCCTATCCCGGGAATTTTGCCACTTATGAATGATAAAACTTGAGATTCTTGACAAATGATCCCTGGCAGGGAGTGGGCAAATGCGTGGGCGTGGATTCTGTGCTGCCCACTTCGCCGCAGAGTCCGCACGCTCGTTGCCGGACACCCCGGTGTGGCTCGGGACCCAACACAAACGGACAGTTTTCCGTCTCGTTCTAATGTAGTAAGACGTATGAGGATGTCGAGTAGTAGAGGGTCTGAGGGATAACATTCGGTCAGTGCCAGAAGGCTGCTCAGAGAATCAGATGGGATCACACATAGGGTATCCTATGAGATCTCTATGAAGGGCAGTGCCTTTATGATCGCAATTAGCTCTGAGCTATACACCGAGACTTAAACAGGCAAACTAAATGAACGTACATCGGCACTGCACACAAAAGCACAGCCTGCTCCTGTTGGAGCCATCATGGAAAATTATTATGTGTTCTCGGTACGTATTCAGGTGCTCCAGTGTTCTCGACAGGCACAACTCTGACGGGATATCCCCTTTGCGCAATACTGAAAGGGACACATCAATTGCAGGTGAGACCAACTTCCAGGGTGGCATCGGTAGCTTCTGAACTATCGTCACTCGGCGCACTCTGGTTGACGAGAGTTCAGAAGCTACCGATGCCACACTGGAAGTTCGTCTCACCTGCAATTGATGTGTCCCTTTCAGTTGTGCGCAAAGGGAATAATCCCGTCAGAGTTAACGTGGCGCACGCGCTTAAGGCTGCCCATGATTTCTCTCAATGGTCTTAAAGATACCCAAGGACACCCAGAATCACATTTGTTCAAGATATATCAATGTATGCGCAGCGGAATTCAACCTAATACGTATAAAGCCTTGCGAGAATGCAAATTTGTTGCCTAGCAGAGCATAATTTTCCACCCAAGCGAAAGCACAAGATGGCCAAGGTTCATGTCATTCAAAAATAGCCTGGAAGCAGGAATTTCTAACGATTGCTGATTTACCATTCGGAGATTTTGTGACGACCGATAGCCCGTGAAGCTCGTTGATTGACGAAATCGGCTTTTATATTTTTTGGTGATTCTCTTGCATATATATTTCCACTTTATAAATGACTAAGTATAATTGTGCGTCCATGATACTCAGTTAGCTGAGGCTTGGGGGACTCGGAAAAAATTGACGGGGACAAATCGCCACTTTTCATAAACTGCGGGGACATGTCCCCCAGCCTCCAGTGGTTACACTCATGCCTATGAGCACGCTGAGTTAGCACTGACTCTCACGAGCGACCGAGGCTCTGGTTGCTACCAGAGATAACTCGGAAGTCAGATGAGATCAGAGGGACGCCTCTGATATCTGAGGAGAGATAGCCAGACCGGCGCGCCCGCCGGTGCAGGAAGTTCACCGAGTGCGAGCATTGTTCTCTGTCTCTGGTTATATCAGGGGCTGAGCAACACCCACTGGATGGGGACGTAGACCGTCACATCACCATGACGTGTCGCGGGCTGGATCAGATGCCATGGGCGTTGTCCGTCGCGTTTAGTTCGCGGGGACTCGAGGGCCCTCGCCCTCAGTCGTTAGACGGCGCTCAGCGGGACGGGGCGGCCGGTGGCCGGCGCTGTCCAGTACTTCGGTACTTTAGGTATGTGGGACTCTGACTCTGAGCGTCACTGGTTGTCTGTTGAGGTGTAGTCGCTTGAGATGAAAGTCGTAGAGTACTTGAAGACCGGTCGGAATGTAAGCTGGATTGTACGTGAACACTGCTGCCTCTTTGAATATCTGAACTTGGGATTTGAGATGGGAGGCTGAGATGATGTATGAAGATGAGACTGCTAAGAAGTATGAAGATGTGAGCGCTGATATGTGTAGCGGCCTACTAAAGAGTTGTCTGTCAAGCAGTTGAAACTGTCTGTTGTTTAAAGGCATTATTTAAATACTTTGTTTATCACGCTGTACTATTGAAACCTGAATAATTATCGCCATTTGTTTGCTAATTAATGGCACAAATAAACGTGCTGGATTTGCGGTGCCTGCCGAGAGATGTTTGGATCGGAGCTCTTGAAATTTCCAGACAGAGCAATTGAACATATACCAGGGGTCTTTAATATCGTCAACGCGAGGTGCATAATACTATTCACGTAGCCCAAAGAAGTTTACCCAGACATAAGTGAGATACCGGGCATGGAAAGGAACCTCGTTACCGACCGGACGCGACCTGTTGTGACCTGACAGCTGACGTGACCCGACACTGACCTGTGTGGATGCCTATCCGCAGCATTAGCTGCTCCTGGGGACGGTGCCGGATGGTGAACCTCTTGATCGCCTCCAGCAGGTGCAGCGACATGGAGGCGATCTCACCGGCGTGCTGAAGTCCGTTGCGGACCGGCAACCCGCTGACCTGAGGTCACGCGAGGTCACAGGTCAGATGGACTACCGTGGGAGCCGTTCTGATCCACAGCACTCTGGAGGTCGGAGATCAGAGACAAATCGAAAACTACTCGGGATAATGCGGGCTGAAAATAGCGGTTTTTTTTTGGCAGGAACATGCGGGACAACATGGAATGAAAGTGAACAACGTTTACTCCGTGGAGAAGTCAGTCAATGGAAAGGACATATATTCACGCATAATGTCAGAGGAAAAGCAACAAGAACAATGTTCGGCAAAACACCAGGAAGAACACATGGAAGAACGCAACATGAAGAAATACCGCGTGCAAAGGGCAGGGGAGCACGACTGGACTGGACATGCAATGAAAGTCATATGAGTGGAAGACACTGAAGGCAAGTGGAAGCACAAAATGCTGGGGACCGTGACATAAATGACATCGCGAACGTGCGAAGTTAACTACCACTAACGGTGAATGTGTCAGGGACTGGACGGTGACAAGGTGACGACGGTGCAAAGGACTGGACGGTGACAAGGTGACGGTGGAAAGGTGACTGTGCCAAAGACTGAAGACTGAACTGTAATGACTGGATATTACCGTAATAGTGACCGGTCTACTGACGGCGGTTGCCCGGAGTCGGTCCCCGTAGCAATGTGCAGTCCCGCCAATTTGCCAAGACAAATTGTGAAATGCCGAATAGAAAACAGGCGTGCAGCAATGCTACTGTGTAGAGGCCTAGCCAAGGGGGGCCTGGGGCCTAGCCCACCCCCCTAACGACCAAAATACACTAGATCGAACCATAAATTGTGAGATGTTCACTGCGCAAAACCCTGAATGTCGAGTGGGCTTTGCGCGCCGACAGCTGTCTCTGTTGCTTCACCTTTTGTTCTGGTTGGGCCACCCGTTAGGAAAATCCAGGTTGCGCAACTGTATTTACCACCGTATACCACCGTATACCACTGTATTTACCACCGTATGCATTACCTCATACATACCAGCTGGCACTAGCGTGAGACTCATGCGCTTCAATGCACTACCAGGTACTGTAGACATAACATAAATAGCATGATAGCATAGCAAAGCAGGAACTTGAACATACGCCAACGGAGAACAGTGGTGGCGCGGTTAAGGTCAGCATAGGTGGCGCTGGCAGCGTGGCGCGCCACCTACAGTCACCTGGCAGGAAATGAAGTCCGCAAATCCGTTATTTGAATAGGGAACACAAGCACCAGCACAAGCACAAACATAAACACCCCATAACTACATTTACGGGTGGAAGTTGACAACATGAAACCTCCTTCACTACCTCGTGAGTATCGTCTTCCTTCCTCGTTCGTGACAATTCCACGTGTTACATTGTACAGCCACGTACCACCATATATGCGTCGCCGATGGTTTCCACCTTGTACACATCGTAGTTGTCTATGATGAAGTCGAAACATGTGTACAAGTCGTTCAGAAAGTCCACCACCTGCGGCACCAGCAAGGAGCATTAGGGGCGAACAAAGCACCGCTGATGATCAGGTCAACTGTACGGCAGTTCGTGGAAACTCTTTGCAGTTCCATATGGCCTTTCTCCCTCTAATTCTCTGTCTCTCTGTCACTCTCTCTCTCTCTCTCTATCTCGGTCTATCTCTCGTCTATGGTATGTTTGTGCTATGTAGTATACACATATATATATATATATATATATATATATATATATATATATATATATATATATATGCATTTACGCATTTAGTTTGGAATACCAATCCATCAGCCCACAACCCTGCAAATAGCAGTGTGGTAAAGTAGTACATTGGACTTAAAATGCAGGCTAGAACTGAGAGGGAGAGTGAATAAAACTCGAAATATGCCAGAAATTCAACGCTGCACTCCTTGTCGCTTGGACATACTTTAGTTCAGCGCCTGCGTTGTCCTCATCTATACATACGCCAGCTGACGGGGAAACGTCCGTGTATCAAGACAACCTCACCTGCAGAGGACTGCTCTCTGCCGACATGGCCGTGAAGCCGACGATGTCGCTGAAGTAGATGGTGACGCTGTCGAAGCTCTCCGCCTGCACGCTGTTTCCGCGCTTCAACTGGTCCGCCACGTAACGCGGCAGCATTTCGTGCAGCAGCGCCTCTGGCGGCACCACGAATAGCTGTCAGTTTCGGTGCCGTTCACAGGGTGCAGCAGCGCCCCTGGCGGACACACGGTGAACTGTTTGCCTACCAGGGTCCTTCAGGAAGGCACCCAGATGCACTTGCGCCGCGGTATCGTGTCGCAAGCGGCGCTGCCCCTCGTGATCTGCTTCTGCGATCAGGTGGACCATCGCTAAACGTCACGAGCCGTATCTATTCCTCTTTTCCTGCAGCTTAGCCGAGTTATAACTCCCTTTCCCCAGCTCAGCTGAATTAACCCACCCCCCTTCCTTTTCTTCCAGCTCAGCTGAGCTTGTAGCACACTTTTCCGTCATCTCAGCTGAGTTATTATTTCTGATTTTCTCCAGCTCGGCTGAGCTATTCTTCGAGTACCTGTTTTCTTCTTCTCCACTATCAGCTGGTTGGTTCGCTCATCCACCAGCACCTCCAGGTTGTTGGTATACTTCTCCATCATGCTGATCATGTTGTCGAAAATGTGCGGCTTCCTGCAACGACAGAGTCGCATCGTCATGGGTGGTGTTTGTGCACCTATGGCAGTATTTCTCCTTGAGCCCCCCCCCACGCCCTGAGACACATCGGCCTCAGAGGGTAGTCTGTGTGAACCAGGACAGTGGTCATGGGTGGTGTTTGTGCACAGATGGCAGTACTTCTCCTTGAGCCCCCCCATCCCACGCTCTGACCGACACATCTGCCTCAGAGGCAGTCTGTGTGAACCAGACTGACACATCTGCCTCAGAGGCAGTCTGTGTGAACCAGACTGACACATCTGCCTCAGAGGCAGTCTGTGTGAACCAGATTGACACATCTTCCTCAGAGGCAGTCTGTGTGAACCAGACTGACACATCTTCCTCAGAGGCAGTCTGTGTGAACCAGACTGACACATCGGCCTCAGAGGGCAGTCTGTGTGAACCAGACTGACACATCGGCCTCAGAGGCAGTCTGTGTGAACCAGACTGACACATCGGCCTCAGAGGCAGTCTGTGTGAACCAGACTGACACATCGGCCTCAGAGGGCAGTCTGTGTGAACCAGACTGACACATCTGCCTCAGAGGCAGTCTGTGTGAACCAGACTGACACATCGGCCTCAGAGGGCAGTCTGTGTGAACCAGACTGACACATCGGCCTCAGAGGCAGTCTGTGTGAACCAGACTGACACATCGGTCTCAGAGGGCAGTCTGTTGAACCAGACTGACACATCGGCCTCAGAGGCAGTCTGTGTGAACCAGACTGACACATCGGCCTCAGAGGCAGTCTGTGTGAACCAGACTGACACATCGGCCTCAGAGGGCAGTCTGTGTGAACCAGACTGACACATCGGCCTCAGAGGACAGTTTGTGTGAACCCGGACAGTGGCCACGCAACAGCTTGTTCCGTTATAAAATGCTGGACGCAGGGGTCGCACCAACATCCTGCACCATGGGTGTCGATTTGCATGCTATTGAGGGAGTCCTGCCGCCCAATAACGGCTCCACCCCCAACCCCCTAATATTTCGATCGAGAAGCGACAATCGCGTCGGATATGTTCTTGTGTGGTACAGAAATAAAAGGAGAGTAGGTGAGGGCCGCCATTTAATTCCGAGTGGCCTGGATATAGATGCGTAAATCAATAGAGACAGACTTTGAATTGCTCATGTAGGTTACGAACTTCCGGCCAAAATCATAACGGTCGCAAGGAGAGCGTGTTATGGAAAATCCATCGGGTCCCTATGCCCTACAATCATACATTGATATTATCTGCGACGGCCCGGAATCAGTGGATATCAGTGCTAGAACTAGCATAACCTACGGCGAAGAGGGCACATAGGCACACGGCGTATACGGGACATATCTGCCTCTCTAGACTTGTATGTTCCAGTGTTCTACAATGTTATGAGCCGATACGTCACTACGTATGTACATCGACCTCAGTGGTGGATACGGGAGCAGATAGCAAGGGGGGGGCGTGGTACTGGGGCATGCATCTCCTCCACCATGGAATGGTGCCCCCTTCCGACCGAGAAAAGGCGCTCTGCCCTCGGGGAGAATTGGGTGCACCTCGGCCGATGAAAGGATTTTGAGGCAAATGGTTTAAACATCCGGGGACTTTCGCAATGGCGATCCTCCGAGGAAATGGCACCCTTCCGGACATGTGCCCCTCCCCCCGACAATCCCTGGATCCGCCCCTGCCTCGGCTGTGTAGAAACACGAGGATTCGTTACCCTCAAGCTTAGCACGGGGAGGAGCATTGGTTAGGGAAACACATTAGTTAAGGAAACAACGCATTGGTTATGGAAAGCTTCGGATAAGAAAACACGCTGGCTAAGAAAACACATTGGTTAAGGGAACACCTTGGCTATGTAATCTCATTGGATAGGGAAACCGAAAGACCACCAGTTAATAGGACCTCCATCTTTCCCACAGTTGGTTTATATTCAATACTGTTATTCCAGCAAATTGAAATAATTATAAATGTACATCTACGTGGCCAATTAGTGCACTGAAGTCGGTTCCATACCATGTTCTCAATTACCTTAATGGGACTCTCTCTAATCCGATCACTTTCCAAATGCGTAATGAAGTGGGTGGTTGGCACCGATGAAAATTGATGACGGTAATAGAAAATACATTTGGGCCCTCCAACAGCAATATTTCACGTCATCTTATGTATTGCCACTCCACCCGATATCGATTCTAGGAAATAAACATGATTCAGCACTACGATGGAAAGGACTGCTAAAGCATGCTACAAATTGTGAATGCTGTCACGGTTCGAAAAGACTCGCAAGCTGATTGGTGGACGCTAGCAATGCGGTCGGAGAAACTCGCCAGCTGATTGGCGGACGCCAACAATACGGCTGTAGCGATGTTTCACCCGAAAAGGTGAGCTGGGTTATCCATGATACGCCTTCTCCACCTCTGCCGCTGTGGGACGCAGGCTGGACGGCCGCCTTCTCCACCTCTGCCGCTGTGGGACGCAGGCTGGACGGCCGCCTTCTCCACCTCTGCCGCTGTGGGACGCAGGCTGGACGGCCGCCTTCTCCACCTCTGTCGCTGTGGGACTCAAGCTGGACGGCCGCCTTCTCCACCTCTGCCGCTGTGGGACGCAGGCTGGACGGCCGCCTTCTCCACCTCTGTCGCTGTGGGACGCAGGCTACGGCCGCCTTCTCCACCTCTGTCGCTGTGGGACCAAGCTGACGGCCGCCTTCTCCACCTCTTCGCTGTGGGACGCAGGCTGGACGGCCGCCTTCTCCACCTCTGCCGCTGTGGGACGCAGGCTGGACGGCCGCCTTCTCCACCTCTGCCGCTGTGGGACGCAGGCTGGACGGCCGCCTTCTCCACCTCTGCCGCTGTGGGACGCAGGCTGGACGGCCGCCTTCTCCACCTCTGTCGCTGTAGGACGCAGGCTGGACGGCCGCCTTCTCCACCTCTGTCGATGTGGGACGCAGGCTGGACGGCCGCCTTCTCCACCTCTGTCGCTGTGGGACGCAGGCTGGACGGCCGCCTTCTCCACCTCTGCCGCTGTGGGACGCAGGCTGGACGGCCGCCTTCTCCACCTCTGTCGCTGTGGGACGCAGGCTGGACGGCCGCCTTCTCCACCTCTGCCGCTGTGGGACGCAGGCTGGACGGCCGCCTTCGCCACCTCTGTCGCTGTGGGACGCAGGCTGGACGGCCGCCTTCTCCACCTCTGTCGCTGTGGGACGCAGGCCAGACGGCCGCCTTCGCCACCTCTGTCGCTGTGGGACGCAGGCTGGACGGCCGCCTTCTCCACCTCTGCCCGGCGGCGTGGCCTTGTGTACGCCCGATGCGGGCGGGCAGACGGGTCGTTGTCGTTTGATCTGGCGGTCTTTGGTTGCTTGATCTGGGGTCAACCTCGCCGACAGGTGAACGTGGTGTATTGGCCGTCTTCCGGCCACCGCAGACATGGCGTTACAATGTCACGGAATTCCCAAATGTGCGTGGAAAATGACACCCATCAGTAGCTTGTTTTGACCTCCTGTCGACGAAGCTTTTTGCTTCCCGAATACCTGCTTACCTGAAGCTTGCTTACCTGAAGCTTCACAACATGCAACTGTAGTAGCTGCCACTTTCCCCATACTCGATTCCTGGCATCTGTGCCATCACAATCTTGTCAGCCGATGCGGTGTTCATCTGTGAATATCATCATTTGCCCTCACTTGTTCCTATCATATTGCCAAATTGTTTCGACGCCGTTGGGGTTTTTGGCGTCTTCGCCTGGTACATACCAGCCACTTCGCGAACAATGAATTCCGGGACACGGCGTGACAACGCGTACCGGGCGTCCATTGACTCAGACAGACAGCTGCCTGCTACCTCCTGCCGCCGCGCCCCCGATCTCGTGACACCTTCAGCGGCTGACGAACCGACAGAATCACAACAGTCCGCTCGAGCTGCAGGAGCGGCTCGGAAGTGAAAAATCAACAGCGATCTGCGCGCGAAAGGCGGCGGAATGGGTGACATTGGCTCTCAAAGTGTGTAGCCGATGGCCGTGGCGCGGTCCATTTGGAGCCAGTGTTTGCGGCGGAACAGGCGACATTTGCTCCTCAGGGTTGTGCTCAACAAACACTGGCGCCAAATGGCCTCTGAGAGAAGGTCAACACTGCATCGAATATCTCGGCAGTGTCACAAATGCAGGGACTGAACGTTGCCGAGATGACGAGCGGCTCGACCGGTTCCAAACTCGATTGTATAGATACAATCGAGTGGGCACCAGATCTGGTGTGCCCACGTGGATCGAATGGTCACTGGTGCACACCATGAGGGGGCTCCAGCCCCATGAGCGTCCATTTGGGCACTTTTGAGAGAGCCTTGACCCCCAATGGTAACTGAACCACCTATAATACATATTTTGAGAACGGATCCTCATAGGCCGCCACCCTATCGTGCGCGGCGACTGGTCGCAAACTGTAAATGTGTAGGTGTAATATCTGGTGTTTGTTGAGCGGTGTTCTGACAATGTAGAAATGGAAAGACGAAATAGCACTGCAGGCACCCGACCATTGAGAAAGATGTCACCTGTGATATTGGTTCAACTTGTTCTTTTTTGTCCTTCAAAAAGTGTCACAGTTGACGAAGCCCCGATTGGCGAAATATGTATACTGTATTTTTCGGACTCATTCTCGAATGGATTTACAGCATCATGAGCATGAGGTTAATTTCCATATTTACCCTACTTCATTATCCACATTTAAAACTCAGATTAAAGTCAGTCGTCCCATTAGAGGTACGCTGACAATTTTCAATGGACAACGGAATTTTTTTTTCTGGACAGGATTATGTTCATGATGTTACAGACAATCTCTCAGACATAATTATGCACATGATGATAAAAATGCAAGACGAGGATGTGTTTCCAATTCTGCTCCGGCCAGACAGGTTACGAGAGGGACTTATCTTACTGCAGCTCCATGATACGCCACCGAGATTATACGAGACTGGACTTATCCCGTCAGTTCCCAGGTACACCACCAGGATCATACTGGACTTGACTTATCTCGCCAGTTCCGAGGTACTCCGCCGATATTATACGAGACTTAACTTGTTTCGTCAGCTCCGAGGTGTGCTCTGCCGAGATTATACGAGACCTAACTTGTTTCGTCCGTTCCGAGGTAGGCCGCCGAAATGATCCAATCCGCGTGGGGTGCCAGTCCGTCCGACTGGCACCCCACGCACGTCCCCGACCCACCCAACACGTGGCGGCAACACAAGGCACACGCTGTCTAATGCCAAAACTTAGGAGTTAACAAGGTCACAGCGCCTAATGCCAGGTCGTAGTCATAATGCAGGCGCTGTCTAATGCCGGACTATAGTAACCGGAGGCCGCTTCCCTGTGCGAAGCCGTAGTAAATGAGGCAGCACTGCTCAATGCCCCGCGGTACAGGCAACCAGCGTTGGACTGTTCTACAACCCCGAGACGAGACGAGACAAACGAGAAAGATCAGAAACGAGATAAACGAGAGTTAACGAGATAAACAGAGAGAGAGAGAGAGAGAGAGAGACAGAGACAGAGAGAGAGACAGAGAGAGAGAGAGAGAGAGAGAGACAGAGACAGAGAGAGAGAGAGAGAGAGAGAGAGAGAGAGAGAGAGAGAGAGAGAGAGAGAGAGAGAGAGAGACAGAGAGAGAGAGAGAGAGAGAGACAGAGAGACAGAGAGACAGAGAGAGAGAGAGAGAGAGAGAGAGAGAGAGAGAGAGAGAGACGAGACGAGGAAACGAGATAAACAACAGAGACGAGACGAGGCGAGCCCTGACTCCCTGACCCTCGCGCCACTAACCCTTGCCTGGCCCGGAGACTGCCTTCCTGGCACTGACTTGGGATTTGACTACTTCGTGATCCTAGCCAAAGCCTGCTTTTTCTGTTCCAAGCCCACCTCTCTAGATCTGACCCCTTAGACCTTGCTCTCAGTTGTCCAACATACACACATTTTACTTTGCATATATTGATCACATAATCCTGCATTTGTTTACCACATATATGTTCTTAAATACATGCAACATACATACTCATATGCATGGGTGGAAAAGTTAGTAAATTATTGTTGGAGTCTAATGCATAGAGGCAACAAGTGCTGCCAATTTTGTTGATGGGGCCCCATGTTAAGAGAGCAAGATGTTGGTGGGGTCAAGGAAAAGATGGTTGGGACCAGGCCCTACCAAAAGCATAGGGTGATCCACCATGCACAAATATGCAATGCCGTGCGTACTTATGTTGAACTCGCTATGTGTACATTTGCTTATGTTGATGTATACATGCATTACATCAGTACATCCGTGCTTACTTATGCTTACCATGCATACTTTCGCATTTACTTGCACCCCTGCACATGTGCACTTGCTTAGACACATCTGGCATGCGTACATTTGGCACTACGTATAGTTAGCCTAAAATCTTACAATTCCTCGCAAACGTTTGCTTGCGTACATCTACCGCACGCCAATTGTCTTACTTGCTTGTACCTTGAGGTACGTGTGCGTCTTCGCATATGTTCATTTACGTGCATTTGCCCATGCGTATATCTGTACGTACGTGAATCTGCGCTGACCTATAATTCCTCTTACGTGCATCTCCCATACGTACATTTGTCCTCATTTACTTCTGTTCGGGAATCGAAAAGCAACTGACAGCTTCCATCAGTGCGTCCACAGTGGCACGTGTCATACTTACATGCCTTTCCGCATTGGCCTCAGCTTGTTGCGAATCGTTTTGAAGTCTGGTCTAGTTTCAGCCTCTTCCGCCCAACATTCCGCCAAGACCAATCTCACGCAGTCGAAGCACGTGTCTAGCATATGGATAGGAGGCCTGCGAACAGTCAGCACGAACGTCAAATCTCGGCAACAGTTGCAATATGTGTGAATAATTTTGGTAAGTCAATATATGCACCTGTCCTGAGCACATGTGGACAGTAAAACAGGATCTGTCCTAAAGTTCATGGGGAGTGGGAGGGGAGGGAACATATTTTTATGCTGATTCTTTCCATCGTAACGATTGTCGTTGCGATGTTCGGTGTCACTGTCGTGGTTCGGCAGAATGCTGCAGAGCAGAACTGTGTCGGCGACACTCCCCCCCGCCCCAGTACTGGGCTGCAGGGACCGAGTGGAGTCACCACGGCGCGCTCGTTGCTGCACGTGCAGCTTTGCGGTCGAATGTGTGTTTCCGAAGGGCAGCGTTGCTGGTTGTGTACACGAGGATACGGGGAGGGCGAAGGTGCTTCCCCCTTCAATGGAAAAGTGGCGCTCATCTCACCGGAAAGGCGCCCTTCCGGGAAGGCTCGAGCGCACCCTCCCCTCGCTCAATGGATATTTCAGCCAAAGACGGCCTCTTGGGGGAAAAGTACCTCTTCGGTATGCTCGAGTGCATCCCTGCCCCTCTCGCTCAGCGAATATTCGGCCGAATTCGCCGCTCCAGCGACTCTGTGCGCCCGTCAACACTTCCGGATCAGTCCCGGCGCGTGCATCAAAGTGGTTCGCTACAGAATTGACGTAGAACTGAAATTTGTATATGTTCAGTACCATTGGCGTTATATGTGCTTTGTTGGCTCGATGAACCTTATGATAATTGACAGAGGCGGGAAATGGATTTGAACATTCATTCGACACATCGTTTAAATATAACTAAATCAGCCTAAATCGGGACAGTCATAAATGGAAGCGACTGAGATACATGGAAGCGATACATGAACAATACACAACAATATAATATCATGCTAAGAACGCATAGCGTGCTAAAACGGCAAAGAAGAGAGCGTCTACGTTATGAAGCGCCTTTTACTTATATTAACAATTAACATAAAATAGTACCTGAAGCTTCCCCAGCACTGTACCAACGGTGCCTGAAGACAGGGTTGATGTACCAGTCCTACCTGAAGACAGGGTTGATGTAGCAGTCCTACCTGAAGACGGGGTTGATGTAGCAGTCCTACCTGAAGACATGGTTGATGTAGCAGTCCTACCTACTATATGACCAATGCAGTCGATGCGCCCTGAAGCCCAGCCCCACCTGAAGACGGGGTTGTTGTTGGTGCTGCGTCTGATGACACTCTGCAGCAGCTCGAGCGGGCCGAGGCCCATGCCGCTGAAGGGCGGACTGCGGCTGTGGATCTCATACAGCACCATGGCGAAGCTGTAGACGTCGGTGCGCTGCGATCCTGTGTCCGACCCGCTGGAGCGCAGAACCTCAGGAGCCTGGAACAACAGGTCTGACAGCAGGGCAATGTCAGTCCGGCAGTCCGGCTACCCGACACGGCAGATATGTCAGTCCGGCAGTCCGGCTACCCGACATGGCAGACATGTCAGTCCGGCAGTCCGGCTACCCGACATGGCAGATATGTCAGTCTGACAGTCCGGCTACCCGACATGGCAGAGATGTCAGTCCGGCAGTCCGGCTACCCCACCTGGCAGACATGTCAGTCTGGCAGTCGGCTACCCCATCTGGCAGAGATGTCAGTCTGGCAGTCGGCTACCCCACCTGGCAGATATGTCAGTCTGGCAGTCGGCTACCCCACATGGCAGATATGTCAGTCTGGCAGTCGGCTACCCCACCTGGCAGATATGTCAGTCTGGCAGTCGGCTACCCCACCTGGCAGATATGTCAGTCTGGCAGTCCGGCTACCCCACCTGGCAGAGATGTCAGTCTGGCAGTCGGCTACCCCACCTGGCAGAGATGTCAGTCTGGCAGTACGGCAGGTGAGTTGGTGGTTTGGGCTAAAGAGCACACCAGCTGTATCGGATATGCCGTGAACCAAGTGAAAAGCAATTGGAATGGTCACGGAAGGTAGGCTGAATGCGTGGAAAGGGAAGAACTGGCGAGGGGTGGGGCAAAGAGGAGAGGCTGGAGAAGAGAGGGAGGGAGAGGAGGAAGTGAAGTGAGGGAGAAAGGAAATAAAGCGGTAATTTGGCAACGTGGAACGGACGGGAAAACCCCGTGAAGGAATAACTGTTGAAGCTGACGATATTAAGCCAACCAAATGAGCTTGCCAAGTTAAGTACATCTTTGCGTAGCTCAATCCTCACCCATCTAGTTGCTTTAATTGTGTGTATTGGGACAGAGGCGAACCAAGGTAGCGGAGGAGGATCGCCAGCGGCAGCAGCGTGGGTAACTTGCAGCTTACCGCACAAATATCCCTGTTCAGGCGAGGAAAATATCAATGGTGGCAAACATTTTCCCCACACGAGTTATCTCCATCAGTGTGCGTGCATTAGCGTACATTGGCGTCGAGGCTGATATCTGACCGTAAGAGCATCGTGAAAAACTACACACACACACCAGGGGTGGGTAAAGGGGGATGGCACCGGATAATGAGTACCCCATCCCCACCCACCATGGAAAGGGTGCCCCAGGAAGGCTTGAGTGCATACTACCCCCATGGATTTTTCAGCCAATAGCGCTCCTCTCAGAGGAGAAGGCGCCCTCCTGAGAGGAATAGGCGCCCCTCCAGTGTGCTCCAGTGTACCCCGCCCCGCTAAAACAATTGTCAGCCGGAGGTACCCCTTTAGAGACTTTCGCAGCGACGGCCCGCCAGATGAATGCCTCCATGCAAATGCCTGAATCCGCCCCTGGCAAACACAGAGCACGCACTCGCTAATAACTGTGCAACACCCTTTTACGCAGCACTGTAAGTACTGGGTGACTTTAAACGTTAACATTGGAACATCAACATGTTCCAAACAATAACAGGAATATTTGAATAACAATGTCACTAGCACCGAGCTACTCGATTTAAGCACATAACAATAGACAGGAAGTTATTTTAAAAGATTTCCACTTCCAGGTAACACTTGAAAGGCTTTCGCGCCGATCAACAGCAAAGCGACAACGAATCATCACGGGAGCAGAGGGTGCGAAGAAACAACGTCCCACGGCAGGCGGCGCCTCACGCGCTTCAACATTGATGACCTCGGGGTCAGAGGGTCCGGAGAAACAACGTCCCACGGCAGGCGGCGCCTCACGCGCTTCAACATTGATGGCCTCGGGGTCAGAGGGTCCGGAGAAACAACGTCCCACGGCAGGCGGCGCCTCACGCGCTTCAACATTGATGACCTCGGGGTCAGAGGGTCCGGAGAAACAACGTCCCACGGCAGGCGGCGCCTCACGCGCTTCAACATTGATGGCCTCGGGGTCAGAGGGTCCGGAGAAACAACGTCCCACGGCAGGCGGCGCCTCACGCGCTTCAACATTGATGACCTCGGGGTCAGAGGGACCGGAGAAACAACGTCCCACGGCAGGTGGCGCCTCACGAGCTTCAACATTGATGACCACGGGGTCAGAGGGTCCGGAGAAACAACGTCCCACGGCAGGCGGCGCCTCACGCGCTTCAACATTGATGACCTCGGGGTCAGAGGGACCGGAGAAACAACGTCCCACGGCAGGTGGCGCCTCACACGCTTCAACATTGATGACCACGGGGTCAGAGGGTCCGGAGAAACAACGTCCCACGGCAGGTGGCGCCTCACGCGCTTCAACATTGATGACCACGGGGTCAGAGGGACCGGAGAAACAACGTCCCACGGCAGGTGGCGCCTCACGAGCTTCAACATTGATGACCACGGGGTCAGAGGGTCCGGAGAAACAACGCCCACGGCAGGTGGCGCCTCACGCGCTTCAACATTGATGACCTCGGGGTCAGAGGGACCGGAGAAACAACGTCCCACGGCAGGTGGCGCCTCACGAGCTTCAACATTGATGACCTCGGGGTCGGAGGGGCCGGAGAAACAACGCCCACGGCAGGTGGCGCCTCACGCGCTTCAACATTGATGACCTCGGGGTCAGAGGGACCGGAGAAACAACGTCCCACGGCAGGTGGCGCCTCACACGCTTCAACATTGATGACCACGGGGTCAGAGGGTCCGGAGAAACAACGTCCCACGGCAGGTGGCGCCTCACGAGCTTCAAGGGCAGATGACAGGGATTATTCATCACAAACAGGGCTTGCTGATTGATGTGGCAATTTCGCCGCGATAGTGTTTTACGACTGTGTGCAGGGTGATAGTAGTGGACTTTGCACAAGTTGATGTAGGCCATGTGTGAGTTATCAGTACTGTCATGGAAACCGAATGCAGCACACGCCACGGGCAAGTCGGCACAAGTCGGTGGAACGCAGGACGGTGTATGCTATGGTGAATGAGAAGACGCAGACGAAGCACTGAAACAAACGGACCATCACCTATGAAAAGGAGGGGACGAGTGGTCTAGGGGTAAGATGCTCGTCTCACAATCGAAAGGTTGTGGGTTCGAGTCTCACCTGTCGCTACCCTTCGCCCGCGACCAATCGGCGTGAGAGATTGGCGACGCTACATGACTCAACGGTCGACGTGTCGTAAAACCAATAGCCAACCTATGAAAAGGAGAACAAGAGAGAGAGAGAGAGAGAGAGAGAGAGAGAGAGAGAGAGAGAGAGAAAAAAAAAAAAAAAAAAAAAAAAAAAAAAAAAAAAAAAAAAAGGAAAGAAAGAGAGAGAAAGAGAGAAATCCTGCTATGAAGATTGATACCGACCTGACACCTACTATTGGCAGGGGTGGATCCACGGGGTGGGGGGGGGGGGATGGGGGCGCCCTCCCATTGCCGTGCGGCGTCCCTCTCACTGGAACACGACACCACCTCAGCGCCATCGAATGCATCTTTTCAGTCGACGGCGCCGCTCTGAGTAGACAAGGTGCCTCTCCGGGGACACTCGAGTGCACACCGTTAACACTTATCGCTCAGTGTCGCCCGTCCAGACCAGTGCCTCCTCCCCCTCCCTTACCGCGATTCCCAGATCCGCCCCTCACTCTTGGCTATTTTGTTATTTTAAGATGTGCATCATGCTACTATTCACTTTCGTATTGAACATTGTGCCGCAGTACCTGGCATGTACCTGCCATCTGCGCATAGTCTACACCGAGTGCAAAATGACTCGTTCCTGTCCAGAGCCGGACCCGTCCGTGTCCACAATACCCAGCTGGACCAGTCGTGTCTGACGAAAAGTGGAGACGAGGGGACGAGGGGACGAGGGGACGAGGGGATGAAAATTCTAACACGAGATGGTGATGAGATGGTGGTATAATGTCATCGACATGTGAGGGTGTTGCACATAAATAACTCCAAGCGTTCGATGACTATCAGTATAGCCAGTTTGTATTCTCCATGGAGCCCCGTTTTACGATGCAATGTTTACCGATTATCTGCTCACAATGGGCGCCCCACGCAGATGGTGGAGAAAACGCCGACTGCTGTCCGGGGTCGGCGACCTTTCTCCAATCAGCCTGCCACCCAGCACAACCGAGATACCGCAGCTGAGTACCCAGCATCTCCGCGTGCCTCTGTTCGTCTCGTTAGCCTAAGTTCTGAACAGCTGGACCAACCTGCCGTACAACTCATGGGGAAGGGTCCAAAGTTCGCACTTTCCCAGTACGTAAACGATAAGACGATGAGGAAGTTGAGATGGGAGTGGAAAGGTCTTCTATGCGCTACGGTGGAGGGAACATGTTCACCAGAAGACCCAGAAGCAGCAGACAACTGACGACGCGCCCACCCCATCCCCCGACTCAGAGCCGATCGCAGCTGCTCCGTCTCAATGTAACTATGCGGCCTCCGGTATTCGTTTCAACGTCCTATATTCACCGATACGGCCGCCCACCAGCCTCCGCCTGCTGACAACGGGGATGCTCGGCTCGGCTCGGCTCGGCTCAGTAGGGCTCAGTCGCAGAGGCTGTCCTGCTACAAACATCGCAAATGTCTGTGTGAACTACCTAGCACAAGCTCCGCTCAACACAAAGTCCTCACTGACTTACAGAAATGTGAGCACCTAATTATAAAGCAATCATATAAATGTAAGGGTTTGGTGGTACTGGACGAAGCTGATGATGTGTATAAAGCTCACGTCATTGTTTCGAGCTATGATTACGTACCAAATATCAGGGTCAGGGGCAGGGTCAGGATCAGGGGCGGATCATGATCCGGGCCAGGGCCAGGCTCGGGCTTTGGGCCAAGGTCAGTCAGTGTCAGTGTCAGGGTCAGGGATCAGAGTCAAGGTCAGGGTTGAGGTCAAGGATGTCGGTGTGATGTCTGGTTCAGAGTCAGGGTCAGGATCAGGGTCAGGGCGAGGGATGAGGGTCGGTGTCAGTGTCAGGTCTGGGTCAGTGTCAGAATCTGGGTCAGGGTCATGGATCAGGGTCTACACGGCGAACTGGCTGAACCAGCGAATGCAAGTGCCCGGATACCGTGAAGCTAATCCAACAAACATTCAAGTTAGTAATGTTATCTGTACATAAGCAAGTCATGATCACTTTCCCCTTGAGCACCTGGTCTCCTGCGATTTGCACCGCGGCTCAACACTTGGCTTGAACGCGATTACCGCCGGTGGTTGGACAATGGCCGATACCAGGTGGGGCAGCTGGGAGCATGTGTCCCGCCGACAGACACGCTGCGTCCCTCCAGCCGAAAAAGGCACTGGACACTCGAGTGCACCCCCCCCCCCCCCCCTATTTTTTTCAGCCGATGGTTGCCCTCAGAGTATAAAAGGCGCTCGCCCTCCGGAGAAATGCCACCTCTCCAGAACAAGTGCTCACCCCCGATCAAAATTCCTGGCTCCGCCCCTGTGATCAGGTATTTAATTACTGCACTCCCGCTTTGTAAAAGGCACACCGTGATGACAACTATTGCAATGCGTTGCCAAAACATAATTTCTTGTTTTCATACCTTCACACTTTCTGCGGACGTCCTTTTCCGTCTCGAGGTGCTGCTCGGTTCTGTTCAGTATCCCTCCGAGACCGAAATCTGCCACCTTCACGACCCACCGACTGTCAACCAGGCAGTTGGCAGTCTTCAGGTTGCCGTGGAAACGAACAGGCGACTCGTGTAGAAACACCATTCCCTGCGAACGAATCCAACGTGAAGCCACCAAGCACTGCCGGGCCCAGAAGGACACAAATGTATTGCTCCATCCTACACGTTTGCATCGCGACACGAGTTTGCAATTTGTTTTGGACATTTTTAACTGATGCCAAGAGTGCATCTATGTATAATAACCACCATGGGAGACTAAAGGCATAGAAATCCCGTTTGAAAAAAAAATTGTGAAATAAAAAGAAAACTGTTTGTCTCTACCAAATGATAGGGGGAAATAATTGTTCCCATTCGACATTTTCAAATCGGGCTTCGACGCCCTCGGTCTCCAGGAGTATTCTTTATAGTTACGCAGTTGTTCGTAGGGAAAACAGGCAAAAGCGATTTTCAATTTGCCTGCTTACTTAATCCCTTCACCTGCTAAGAATAAAAATATGCATAGCAGGTTTTAGGTAACTTATAAATTTACTCGATGTAGTGAACAGTACCTTACAGGACAGGCAGTATTCAGTAGACATTCGCTATGCGCATGCGCAATCCCAATAGGCTCCGTCCATCGGCCGTCGTGACGCACGACACAATGTTTTGATAAAGATGAGAACAAAAATAGCTGCATATCCTGCGGCATATTGTTGGTCTGAATATCCACCACACTGTCACGGGAACTGCCTAAAAAAATGTGGACGGCAAGAACGAGTTTGAAGTCGTTTCTCTCCATGCAGTTCCAATATGCCAGGATCAATGTTAAGCTCGTCCAAAGTGTGTGTGTGGGGGGGGGGGGTCGCTACCCTCGGCCCCCTGCTTCTGGCGTCCTTGATCCGCTTCCCCAAGTTTCCATGTAGCTTTCGATAGATATCGACCAGTGTGTTGTTGATTTGGTGTTGGTATTGGTGTTGGTGTTGGTGTTGGTATTGGTGTAGGTATTGGTGTTAGTATTGGTGTTGGTATTTGTGTTGGTATTTGTGTCGGTATTTGTGTTGGAATTGGTGTTGGTGTTGGTGTTGGTGTTGGTGTTGGTATTGGTGTTGGTATTGGTGTTGGTTTCAGGGCAGTCACTGGCAGATCAAGACAGGGGAGGATTCAAGGACACACAGAGGGCATGTTCCATCCCATGGAGATGAGAAGCACCCCCAGGACGCTCGAGTGCACCCCAGCTTGAATTCGCACCTGGATCCCGGAGTCGTACGGCCCTTTCCATATTTCTCATGCCTCCAAGATGTTGAAATCCAACAGCACCAAACTTCTACCAGTAACAGCAAAGCAGTGGCAGTACAGCACATCCGTCATCATCTATTTAATTAGACGCATGCGAATCTAAGAAGTTCATTAGAAACCAGTGCTGCTCAACCATTCCAAAATACTGCAGGGCACGAGTGCCCCTGAGAATTCTAGCATGCCAGCGATGCGATCACTTCAGAAGATCCTCGTTGCGATGCTGTCTCATTTTTACACAGATTTGACAAGGCATGGCAGTGGTGTCAGCTCATTGGAAATGCGTTCATTGGAACAAGAGACAAATGCCGAAGAAGTCCCGGGGGAATAACACAATCTGTTCAGTTAATATATGCCATTTGCCCACTGACGACACCGGCCCGCCAAAGTTCCTAATGCCAGAGCAATCTGAAACTCTGGGAACATGCTGACCTTTGAAACGAAAGGACGAACACTGACGGTTGTAATACCGGGAGTGCACTGACACCTGGTGGTACAGAAATGATGCAGCTATCAAACACAAGTGTGGAGGGGGAAGGAAGGTCTGAGCCTTAGCGCACTGCGGTTCGTCTCTATGCTCCCGCAAAGGATTCTTGCTCGGATGGAATGAACAAAAAAAACTACAGTGTGCTCCAATTGTTCATTTTTTAAAGTGGATTCCCGTCTCCGACCATCAGGTAGTAGCGATTCCACAAAAAGGAGCTGAACAAACTTTCTAAGAAACGCGAAAGATGTGAACATAAGACGTGACGTCACTGTTGTGACGCCTAGAGATGATTTGAAAGCAGTAACTGGCAGAACATCGACCTACTTGGCACGAGCCGTGCTCTAAAGACAAAGACATAAAGACATAAAAATCAGTGCAACTATGAGCCACAAGGGCCCTTCTTGGTTGCACTCTGGACACTGAACCAGTTGCCCACCAAATCCATGGATCAGTTCTCCCTGGAAAACCGAAAAGCAAGCCCTTTATTCTTATAATGATTGTCTATGCTGTTTTTAAAGATGTTCAGTGTGCTGCTACTGACAATGGTTTCTGGCAGCTGGTTCCAATGTTCTACTACTCTGTTGGTGAAGAAAGACTGTATTAACCTTGTCCTGCTGTGATGAACTTTAATTTTTTATTGATGACCTCTAATTGAATCATTTCTGTTAAATTCAAATATTTCCCTGAGATATCGTTGTTCCTGATCATGAACAAATTTAAAGGCCTCGATGAGATCTCCTCTCAGCCTGCTATATCTAAGTGAAAACATATTCAATTTCTTCAATTTTTCCTTATTTTCCAGGTTGTTTATACCATTAACCATTTCTGTTGCCCTCTATTGTACTCTCTCTAAAAGCGAACAATCTTTTTCATAACTAGGGAACCAAGCTTGGATACAGTATTCCAAATGTGGCCTGACATATGCACAGTAAAGCTTCCTGATGACTTCCTCACTTTTGTACGATACATTCCTATTTATTGCCCCAAGCATTCTTAGTTCCTTCTTCCTGGCTTCTTTGGTCTGTTCTGATGCCCCAATTTTGTGTTCAAAATAACACCTAAGTCCTTCTCTTGCTGAGTCACAGATAGTACTCGGCCACCCATCAAGTATGGAGCTTTCATATGCTGCCTACCGACATGCATGATTTTGCACTTATCAAAATTAAATTAAATTAGCCATTTTCGGACCACTTCACAAGTTCGTCTGAGTCTTTCTGCAGATAGACCTGCTCATTGTGTCCTGTTATTGCCCTAAAGGCCATCAAATCATCCGCAATTTCAAAACCTTACTGCTTAGGCCACTTTCAATGTTATTTACAAATACAATGAACAATAGTGGCCCCAGTACTGACTCTATGGGCCGGCTGGGAGAACATCATTCTGTTTAGTACGAGCCTCCCGTCTGGCCGACTGTTGGTACATTGCTCTGGTAAGGGAAGCCGATAATTATATATAGCATTTCGCTCCACTTGTTTGCCATGGCTGTAGCTTCCTGCATGCACACCCTGAAGCAAAGTGCGTAACCACTGCATACTCCTGCATCAAATAAATTCTGTCGTGAAATGATTATAGCACAGCACGCTGCCAGGGGTGAATGCATGCAATGACTGATGACGTGGAATGAATACGATGGGTTTTGAAACGTGTTTCAGCGCCGCAATTATTTCAGCTAACTTCACATGCCATCTGAGTAAAACGCAGAGCAGTACGAGCCCGCTATTGGGTTTTTAGTTGCTTAGGTTTTAATTGCATTCTCCATAAACAGCGAGTGGTCTGAGCCATTACGCAATGTCGGTCGGATCAGGTCAGGTCAGTCAATCAACTTCCAGCGATATTTCAGCGCGCTCTGAATTATCAAACACCACCGGCGGAGAACAAATGGCTAATCTTGGGCGCCAAATCGACCCAACCCAATTACCATCCCATTAATGACCAAATTCGAGAAACTTCCATAGTAGAGCTTCATCAGCGGCGCCTTACAAACGTGACCTGTCGGCCGCAGTGACACACCAGCGTGACCGTGACCCCGATACAACGACCTCCCCTGTCCGCGGTGACCGTGACCCCGATACACCGACCTCCCCTGTCGGCGGTGACCGTGACCCCGATGCACCGACCTCCCCTGTCGCCGTGACCGTGACCCCGATACACCGACCTCCCCTGTCGGCCGTGACCGTGACCCGATACACCGACCTCCCCTGTCGGCCGTGACCATGACCCCGATACACCGACCTCCCCTGTCGGCCGTGACCGTGACCGTGACCCAGATACACCGACCTCCCCTGTCGGCGGTGACCGTGACCCCGATACACCGACCTCCCCTGTTGGCGGTGACCGTGACCCGATACACCGACCTCCCCTGTCGGCCGTGACCGTGACCCCGATACACAGATCTCCCCTGTCGGCCGTGACCGTGACCCCGATACACCGACCTCCCCTGTCGGCGGTGACCGTGACCCCGATACACCCGCCTCCCCTGTCGGCGGTGACCGTGACCCCGATACACCGACCTCCCCTGCGGGCCGTGACCGTGACCCCGATACACCGACCTCCCCTGTCGGCCGTGACCGTGACCCGATACACCGACCTCCCCTGTCGGCCGTGACCGTGACCCCGATACACCTACCTCCCCTGTCGGCCGTGACCGTGACGCCGATACACCTACCTCCCATGTCGGCCGTGACCGTGACCCGATACACCGACCTCTCGGGTCCGACCGGCTTCGCTCCTCGGCCGAAGTTCCGTGCAGATCCACGTGGTGGCTAGTTATTGGCCTCACGACCTGTCGACTGCTTTGTGCCACATGCCGTCGCCAATCCTTCACACTGATTGGCCGCGGGCGAAGAGTAGCCACAGGCGGGTCTCGAACCCACACCGTTTCGGTTGGGAGATGGGCGGTTAGCCCCAGACTATTCGCCCTTGCAGACCCAGGAGGTCCCGGCGGGTGCTGAATGTTGGCGCAGGTTGCCGTCGCAGTCTGGACTCCGGCATATCCCGGACTGTTCCGACGGCAAGTGTGGCAGAGATGGCACCCGTTGCTCAGCATGGTAGGCCGCCGGAGAGACCGCGTCAGGTGACCACCATCGCCCCAGGCCAGGTCGTGTCACGTGACCACCACCACCCCGGGCCAGGTCGTGTCACGTGACCACTATCACCCCGGGCCAGGTCGTGTCACGTGACCACTATCACCCCGGGTCAGGTCGTGTCACGTGACCACCACCACCACGGGCCAGGTCGTGTCACGTGACCACTATCACCCCGGGTCAGGTCGTGTCACGTGACCACCACCACCCCGGGTCAGGTCGTGCCACGTGACCACCACCACCACGGGCCAGGTCGTGTCACGTGACCACCACCACCCCGGGTCAGGTCGTGTCACGTGACCACTATCACCCCGGGTCAGGTCGTGTCACGTGACCACTATCACCCCGGGTCAGGTCGTGTCACGTGACCACCACCACCACGGGCCAGGTCGTGTCACGTGACCACCACCACCCCGGGCCAGGTCGTGTCACGTGACCACTATCACCCCGGGCCAGGTCGTGTCACGTGACCACTATCACCCCGGGTCAGGTCGTGTCACGTGACCACCACCACCACGGGCCAGGTCGTGTCACGTGACCACTATCACCCCGGGTCAGGTCGTGTCACGTGACCACTATCACCCCGGGTCAGGTCGTGTCACGTGACCACCACCACCACGGGCCAGGTCGTGTCACGTGACCACCACCACCCCGGGTCAGGTCGTGCCACGTGACCACCACCACCCCGGGCCAGGTCGTGTCACGTGACCACTATCACCCCGGGTCAGGTCGTGTCACGTGACCACCACCACCACGGGCCAGGTCGTGTCACGTGACCACTATCACCCCGGGTCAGGTCGTGTCACGTGACCACCACCACCCCGGGTCAGGTCGTGCCACGTGACCACCACCACCCCGGGTCAGGTCGTGTCACGTGACCACCACCACCCCGGGTCAGGTCGTGTCACGTGACCACCACCACCCCGGGTCAGGTCGTGTCACGTGACCACTATCTCCCCGGGCCAGGTCGTGTCACGTGACCACCACCACCCCGGGTCAGGTCGTGTCACGTGACCACTATCACCCCGGGTCAGGTCGTGTCACGTGACCACCACCACCCCGGGCCAGGTCGTGTCACGTGACCACTATCACCCCGGGCCAGGTCGTGTCACGTGACCACTATCACCCTGGGTCAGGTCGTGTCACGTGACCACCACCACCACGGGCCAGGTCGTGTCACGTGACCACTATCACCCCGGGTCAGGTCGTGTCACGTGACCACCACCACCCCGGGCCAGGTCGTGTCACGTGACCACTATCACCCCGGGTCAGGTCGTGTCACGTGACCACCACCACCACGGTCCAGGTCGTGTCACGTGACCACTATCACCCCGGGTCAGGTCGTGTCACGTGACCACCACCACCCCGGGCCAGGTCGTGTCACGTGACCACCACCACCCCGGGTCAGGTCGTGTCACGTGACCACCACCACCCCGGGCCAGGTCGTGTCACGTGACCACTATCACCCCGGGTCAGGTCGTGTCACGTGTCGGCTCGACGTCCGGCCGTCCGGCGGGCTGACCCCAAAACTCTGACAATATGGCGCTGCATCATGTGAATATATTACACTGGCAACGAGGCGAATTTTCGCATCAAAATGGCAGACGCGTCAGGCTCGACTTCATTTCACTTCCAAGAAGATATACGGGAAGAGTGGTTGCAGCCTTGCGAATTTTATTCGGACACGAACGACTTTGCGAACAGCAGGAAGGCGCGGAAATGTCTGCTCTCCTAATCCTAAATGCTCATAATGTGTAAGGAAAGCTACTATTTCCTTCGGAACCTGGTGTCACCTGATACAGTTCCCGACGAAACTAATGAGGACGTTATTGCTCTACTTAATCAGCATTTGAAGCTTCGGTCCTCCGAAGCGGTGTCTCGATACCCACTGAGCACGTCAGCGGCAGAGATGAGTGCCAGCGAGTGTCAGGCCACATTGCGAGGCTTTCGTGGTCGCTAGAACACTGTGATTTCGGCGGCACCTTGTCATGTTGAGAGACAGGCTGGACTGCGGAATTACCAGGCATCAGATGCAGTGAAAACTTCTGTCTCAGGAAACGTCTGGGCTGGCCAACTGGCTGCTGATTGGCTAAGAGTGATTTGGACCCGGCCAATGGGATGATACCATAAAGTGTCCATAAAGTCATAACGTGTTCCGACTTAATAAGAGCCACAGGGGCCATCTGGGTTGAGATGCTATAAGCCTGTACAAAGAGATACTCTGCACCCCAACGAATGCCACATCCTAAATTCCAGAGCAAGTATCCACCAATGTCCTACACACCTACCAACACCTATCCAGTTCTATTCACTCCAATGTTGCCAGGCGCTGGCGCGGCTCACAATTAAACTGTAGTTTGAGCGGGCGCCATGGCTGCGCCTGTGTTTAGACGAAGGAGGAACACAACACCGACTGAACTAACATAGTGATGACGTCTAGTGACGAAGGCAAGGCGTCTGAATGTCTTGAAATCTGAACTGTGCTACTTAATGTTGCATCACCTAAAATGAATCGTAAAATGAGTACTTGAAATGAAACTAAGCTCATTTTATCGCATAGGCCTCTCTTGCGTCGTTCCTGCACCCATCGAGCAGAAGCGTCTGGCGGCCGGATGACGGCAGCTGATTGCGGTGGCACTTACTTGGGCAATGCCGGCAGCGCGTTGCCATGGCAACGCCGCAAGCGCCACCGAACAGCCCAGCTGACCTTTGACCGTGCTTACACATCATCCGGTCTTTAGAAACTGCATAGAGGAAGGTCAGTATGATTACAGGACAGGGGAGCAACGTCACCAACGCCGGCCAGGTGACCATCGGCGATCGGGTGGTATCAGCGTCGCAGCCAGGTGAGCCCGACTGGTGGGGTGAACCAAGTGTCTGCTGCTCAAGGCAACGGCGGCAAGCCGCAGTCAATGTTTCCGTTGTGTATGTGTGTGGGTGTGGTTGTCGACTTGCATACTTTTGAGCATACTAATTGCCTTTGTCCCCTCAATGTCGGTTTAGCATACCAATCATTTAAACTGTTAACACGGGATAATGTTGGGTGCCCCCAATCCACTTGGGCCTTCCCATTTCCTCCATGCATTGCCACCAACAATTTTCAGAAATCAACGCCCATGTGTGTGCCTTTGGATGACGTGGAAAACCCGGAGGAAGTGTATGAGCATGCAGCCAGGGTCGGATGTGCTCCGGAGACTCGGGCAGACGGAGCTGGCCTGCGAGTCTCTGAGAAGAAACGTGAGCTCTGCGGTGAGCTCGGTCTTGAGCTCTATGAACTCAGGACAGCGTGGAGTAGCTCGGCCACATGATCGACGTTTCTGACTGTCGACGAAAGCAGAATTCGTTGCCACTCGCGAAGCACCTACGCCCAAAAATGTCAGCGAGCTCAGCGGCCTTCTCGATAGTCTAAATTACTGCGCCAGGTTCATCGAGGACCGGTCAGCTGTTTCAGATCAGCTGCAGGTCAGCTGTTTTGTCAGCCTTGAATTAACTACCGCCTGCAGGGTCTGAGCAAGTGTGCGGCCCGAAGAAGAACAAACCAGTCGGGGGAAGGCACCACTCTCAGAGGAATACGCGCTCAATTGAAAGGACAAGACGCCCTCCTGGGAGGAAATGGGCCCTTCAGTATGCTCGAGTGCACCCGTCTTTTTCTCCGCTCGGCGAGTTTTCAGCCGAAGACGCCCCTCTAGGAACTGTCGCAATGGTGCCCCGCCGAGGAAGTGGCACCCTTGACGAATGCCCCCACTACACGACAATTCCTGGATCCACTCCTGCTCGCATGGCGCATCTGCTCCTGGAATTGGCTCAGCACCGTCGCCGGGCATTCTCCGGGACAGACTCCCGCTACTGTCTGGCACTCCGCACAGCTACTCTGGCACTCCACACAGCTACTCCCGCTACTGTCTGGCACTCCGCACAGCTACTCCCAAGGACAGATACATTCCCCGGGACAGACTCCCGCTACTGTCTGGCACTCCGGGACAGACTCCCGCTACTGTCTGGCACTCCTGGACAGACTCCCGCTACTGTCTGGCACTCCGGGACAGACTCCCGCTACTGTCTGGCACTCCGGGACAGACTCCCGCTACTGTCTGGCACTCCGCACAGCTACTCCCAAGAACAGAGAAAAGCATGCGCAACAATTTTACAGTGCCTATCAAACAGCAAGCAAATGATGAGCGGAACAGAGAGGCGGGCTTCTGGTCTGCTGTTGCGAGGCACCAAATGTCACCAATATTTGTTTGAAACACAAAATTCGTGTGGGTAGTTGACCACACCCCTTGGTGAAACCCCTTCGAAAATGAAGTAATTTCAGCAAAAAATAACCGTTCTGACATGCCTATAGGGCATGTGCGCGTGTATATGGGAGAAGGGAGGGTGCAAACACCAGTTAAACGTCCCGTACTGACATTTCTGTTCCGGCGAAATGTTGAACTCATATCGACATTATGAGAACGGTACCATCAAAATGCAGGCTCCTGACACCACCATGCATTCAAAACCGCGAACATTTCGAACCGTACAAGGCGTCACACGCGACGCTAACGTTCGCAACGTCCAAACGACTTTCGTCTACCTTCCGTATTCGCCTCTGCACAGCCATAAACCACGCAGAGGCGCCTACGTGCGGTATTTATGAGCGCCAACTCGGCCTGTGCCGCACTTGGCCACGGCGAGACCGCGAGCCGCCAGCGCGACGAGATCCGCCGCCGTCTGACCACCAATCGGCTGCCATTTGCGACGGGACGTCACCGCCTAACGCGCGGCCGGCCGGCGGGAACGAGCCGAAATGAGGCGGCGGCCCTGCAGCTGGTGCGACATTGACCGCCGGCCGTGCTGGGAGATGGCACGGCGGACGGCGGCCACGTGGAGGTGCCAGCGACGCTGCGTTTGGCGTCTGCATGAGATTGCGGTCTGGTGATGTCACATGGCTGCGACTTACGACACTGGAAGTCAGCCTCTCGGCGAGCAGAAGCAGCTGAGAGCAGAACCAGCCGCCATCCGGTCCAGCTGGCATGTGAGCACGTGGCCGTATGTCACGTGTCACTTGGCCGTATGTCACGTGTCACGTGGCCGTATGTCACGTGTCACGTGGCCGTATGTCACGTGCCACTTGGCCGTATGTCACGTGTCACGTGGCCGTATGTCACGTGTCACGTGGCCGTATGTCACGTGCCACTTGGCCGTATGTCACGTGTCACGTGGCCGTATGTCACGTGTCACGTGGCCGTATGTCACGTGTCACGTGGCCGTATGTCACGTGTCACGTGGCCGTATGTCACGTGTCACGTGGCCGTATGTCACGTGTCACGTGGCCGTATGTCACGTGTCACGTGGCCGTATGTCACGTGTCACGTGGCCGTATGTCACGTGTCACGTGGCCGTATGTCACGTGTCACGTGGCCGTATCTCACGTGTCACGTGGCCGTATGTCACGTGACACGTGGCCGTATGTCACGTGTCACGTGGCCGTACATGGCCGTTGTTACGGAATTTGCATGCTTTTGAGGGGCCTTGCGCCCATGTTGGTTTGGGCCCAACAATTCCACTTTTCACATGGGCGGCTTTTTACACCAATGGGCGGCCTCCACATCAGATTCGACCCTCATTCTTCCATGTGGTTCCATGTGATTCCATGAGTTCCATGTGGTTCCATTCGACCCTCATTCTTCTATGCAGAGGGCCTCCCAGTTATTTTCAGAAATTACTGTTCCGGTGTAAATATACTTTGTTCAGTCCGGCTCGGACCAGACCGTGTATGCTCGCGCAGACAGACCGCTGTCGCCGCTTGCAATTGAAATAACGACAAAGTAAGGATCGGTGCTATGTGCATGGCATCGGCAATGTTCTAGCTTGAAGACTAATCCTGAACACCGGCGCGTGCAGTGCTCAGGGTCACTGACGAGATCACCGTGAAGTGCCTGAAAATGTGTGATGATCCGTGAACACTGACGATTTTCGGAACAGATTGTGCCTAGGGAAAGGCAATGAGTGTCACCAAAGCAAAACCAAATACTTCCCTCCTTGGATAATGTTGTGGAAATACATCCCGAATTCTTCACATTTTTGTGGGACGTTTTCTGTTTTTATCCAACCCTTTTCAAGTTACCTTTTAGTTTGGTGACCCTAATTGCACCGGAAGCGAGATCAGTGTGGGAACTTATCCTCGCTTGGCCATTTTAGTTTCGTAGCAGTCCGTATTTCAGCCTCCAGAACTCCTGCGATAAATGTATTCTTGGGAAGTTTCGGGTCATAGCACAGTGACCTGACTTGACACTGACTTGAAACTTGGGGCACTATGAGAGGCTCGCAAGTTGTCAATACAAATGTTCCGGGTATTGAAGGACATTAGTAAATGACAAGGCCATGGACAACAAATCCGACTTAAATCTCCGTCTGACGTACCGATCCGGCCCAACGCTCCATTTTTATGTCGCATTTTATGCAGCTATTCGTTTATAAGCTAATCGTTCCCTTATGACCGCATACTGAATGGTTTGCCATGAGAAATGCTTTAACATACATCCAAAAACCGCAGTGAGACGAGGGCGGGGCCTGACTTTGACCTGACCTCTGACCCTAGCCTCAGGATCCGAAAGTCTAACACGCAGTTTGTGGACACAACATGCGCTTATCAGTTGTTAGAAGGCATGCCGACTGTCAGGCCAACTGTCAAGCGATATGGCGAACGGCTCAAGAGTTGTCTCAGAAAACATGAATGCCTTGGCCGCCGGCACTGGAGGGTTAGCGGAAAACTTGGCCGCGCCTGGAGACCGACTGGAGTCGGCCCGGCTCACCCGAGCTCCAGTCTGACATCAGATCGGCACCAGTTGTGGCTCCCAAATAGTGGCTTCGGCCTGGTCGTCTGCGTGTCGAGTTCGCAGCCCACCCGCCGCAGGGTGTTTCCGTCGTCGATGGCAAACGCGTGTTTTAGCCTCCACCGGTGCACGGTCCTACCTCCCCTATCGGGATGGTGGGGGGCTTCGGGCGTTGCGACTCTCGAGGGTTTTCAAATGGAGAATGATAGCGACACGCAGCGAAGAGACAGCAGAGCGAGCGTGCTGCACGTAATGGGCTGTTAGCGCCCGATCTTTATACTTGGCCCTGCTGTAACACCTCTCAGATCAGTTTAAAGGTTTACTTTTGTAACAATGCGAATTCTTCATGCTCAATTGCTGCCGGCGTCAAGACAAAAAATTGATATGCGCTCGAAAGGATTACCATGGTATTCCATAGTATGCTGTAATGCTACCGATGTGCAAATTGTTATTTTTCAACCAAGATGTCAAGGGTGTGGACAAGGTGAAAGTGTCGGACTGGATTTGGAAGCTCTCGAAGCAGCGCCAGAAAATATTTATAGTACGTGGGAGCAAAATAGGTGCACGATTCATATTCAGTGTCCGATTAATCCTGGAGCAGCCACTAAGCCAAACAAGGTGATCTGGGGCCAAGCTGGTTCAATTGTATCGAATGACCTTGGAGACGTCAATGGCGTCTGTGAAAAGGCTAGCTGTGTTGCCCACCATTCCACCACATCCACGCTGTGGAATGAATGTGGTCGCAATGCATGAGTCTGATTGCCATTCATTCTCCACTTCGGCGAAAAACGGACCAATATGTTCCACTCATGACGTTACAGGCAAGTGACCCGACATGACATGTCTAAATGACCCGACCTGTCTAAGTGACCCGACATGACATGTCTAAATGACCCGACCTGTCTAAGTGACCCGACATGACATGTCTAAATGTTGGTGATCGATGGCAATGACACGTTAATTGATATTTCAATCAAACGTTTTCGTTATATTTGCCTGTGTTTCGGCTGTTGTCTTCATCAGGGTGCGCAGGCCAGCAGGCCTTCACTAGCCGAAACGTAGGCAAATATACCGAAAAGTTTTGATTTCAATATAAAGTTACTTCTCCTTGTCATCGGCCACCCAAATGTCACAACATGGCATAGCTAAAGGTGTATATCACAAGGTCGACAAAGCGTGTCCCACTGGCTATGCCAAGCAGCAGTGCGCTAACGATCACCGTGTTTTTTTTTCGCGGCCGCTGAAAAGAACCTCGGCGGAGGGGGTATCAACCCCCGGTCCGGGTCCGCTTACCCTGATGATGTCGAACACCATGGACGCCACAAACATGTTGTCCAACTTGACGTTGCTGTTTTCCAGAATGTCCTGCGACAGACCAAACCGGAACGCGCATCAGAGCACACACGGGACCACATCACAGAGCACACACGGGACCACATCACAGAGCACACACGGGACCACATCACAGAGCACACACGGGACCACATCACAGAGCACACACGGGACCACATCACAGAGCACAAACGGGACCACATCACAGAGCACACACGGGACCACATCACAGAGCACACACGGGACCACATCACAGAGCACACACGGGACCACATCACAGAGCACACACGGGACCACATCACAGAGCACACACGGGACCACATCACAGAGCACACACGGGACCACATCCACGTGCACATCCACATCACAGAGCACTAGATAAGAAGCGGGTAAGATGTACGGTCGGAATGTACCGATGTAACCAGTCACGCTCACTATATGGTGAGGATGGGAGGGCAGGGGCACAGCAGTACGGAGAGGAAGACGAATGATAATATCTAGCTGGAGGGTGAAAGGTCAAAGTAGGTCAGTGTCGTTAGTCATAGTGACTGATCAAATGCCAGAAATGTGTTCTGGACGTAGTCAATACCGAGTGATGACATGCACAAATTCCGATTCGTGTTGTCATTGCAGTTAAAGATCTCGGGGCTGGGAAGGGCGCGATGAGCGACAAGCAACTCACAGGTTTCAATAGAGCCAATCACAGCCAGCCCAATGGCGCCAATCACCTGATCAGTGACATTGTTCATCGCCCACGGAAAAATACAGCTTTGAATTAGACGTGATGCTGGTGACGCCTGGTCGGCCGTCGGTGTTCCTACACTGATGATCGCAAATGCAACACTGCAACTTTTGCTACTGCTCTATCTATCTGCTCTATAGAGCTACTGCTCTATCCTTGGAAAGCCGGGTTCCAGAACAGGGCAATCGAAACGCAAAAGCCATGCAATTTCACGGATCGTAACTGATGGCGAAATCGCTTATTGGAACTTTGGCACACAGAGCTGCCGGCGGTCTCATAGCGTCCCAGCTTCGAGGGAAGGAGCCTGGGAGGTCGCAGCAGTGGAAAGTATTCTTGGGAAGTTTACTTAAAATGATGGTAGAACAGGATCTGAGCCGAGTGGCAGGCACTTCAGATATCCGTGTCACAAGGTTGCGTCATGTGGCACCTGTGGCACGTCCTGTGGCACGCAAAGCTGCATACTTGGCTGCAATGGCGGCGACAACTTTCAGGTCTTAGAGTGAATGCACGAGACAGAGGTGGGTACGAAGTATCGATTCAAGCAAGACCCTACGCAGCTTGTTCTTTTATTGCTGAAACGTGAAATTCGGTAGTTCAAGTTTGACTATCAGAATTGTTCCCACTTTTTAACACTAAAGTTATGATGTTCACCAAACCTGCGACACCGCCCCTGAAAGCTGCACAGTCTGTCAGGGTGGACTCCCACCCTACCAACCCGGTGGCACCTCTCCTGAGGGCTACACAGTCTGTCAGGGTGGGCTCCTACCCCATCACACCTGCGACACCGCCCCTGAGGGCCGCACACTGACGCACCTATTAAGAAATGCAGCGAACAATTACTCATTTGATACTAACGTCTGGGGAAAACCGATATGCACATACACAGACGGCTACTAAGGCACGCCCCCGGGAACTGGATCCATGCACGGTCTATGCCGTCATTAATGCAGGCGAATATAATAGGTCATGAAATACATAATGGTGACAATAAAGAAACGAGCTCGTTTCCTGTCGTCGCAACGTCGTGATGGTTCCTTCACGTAGCAAAGCAAAGTACAGTTGTCTATTTAATGAAGCGGCTTGATGAAAGTCGGATCTATTTTATCCTCATTTTCATCATGACGATGGAGTGCATCTCAGGAAGACAATATATAATCTCCGTACAATACGAGGCCAGATGCCACTCACACGTTCCAATGACTTTCCTCCGGCCAGTTCAGAGGACAGCTGTCACGGGGTGTACATTGCGCAGAATATGCTTCTTACCCGTAAGCTGCCCCTGGTGCAGTAGTCAGAGACTGTGCACAGATGAGGAGGATCTACGCAGGCACCAATGAAGGCGTTCAAATTGTCATGCCTCAGGTCACGCATCTGCAAAGGTCAAGTCAGGTCACAAATCTGCAGACGTGGTTGTACAAATTTGTCCATCCCGACAGCATGGAGCCGTTAAACCCCATGTGAGTACGTCAAGGCACTTACTGGCTGCGGCTGGAAATTTCCCAAAACGCATGGACGTAAACCGTCATATAACAAGTTATGGTAGAACACATTACAACGATTTCGCATGGGGGGTAGATGCTAAGTAAGCAGATTGACAGCCGGCGAAATGCTGACGGCAAAGCTGAAGGGCATTCGCCGTTTCAATCCACGAATATCATCCACTCGATGAGCTACCGCGTCTAATCTCCACCCGGCGATCTAACCAGCTGATTGTGTTTGTCAGCTGGTCGCATTGGCACGCTGCCAAATATGTTGCCAGCACTGCAGTTGCATAAATTGGCACCGACACATCGGTGGATCGCGTGCCAATGGCAGAAGTTCCTGCATGCCTTGGTGTGTTCGGCTGGGAGGAATGCTTGTTCAACAGGAACTGGCTGCTTGGTTATATTTGGGCTTGGGGGGCGCTTCGACTGTATTGGTCATACAGCGCCCATGGCAATGGCAGATGACACAGCTTAAGAGGATCGGTGCCAACAGAAGTACATTAAACTTCAATTTGCAGGGAGATCATTCAAGGCGTCTACTGTTGTATGTCAGTGATGGGTACAAATCGTTGTGAAGTTCACACCTGATTGAAAGCGTCAGTGTCCCCGAAACAGCCGTGCGCGAATGGTTACCCGGAAGGTCGTGGAGTGATAACGACACGAGTCCAAAAGGACGCACTCGGTCATCAGCGAGACGGGGCCAGGACGCCAAACACGTGACGCACTGACGGTGGTGCATGATATCGCGAGCAGCTTGACCTGTCCTCCCCACAAAGCAGATGGCGGTAGGTGTAGCAGGCAGATGTAGCAGGCAGTGGCGGTAGCAGATGGCGATGTCTCTTGGACTTTTTGAATTTTGCTACAGAACAATTTGATCAGGGAAATCAGGTTGATGTAGCATATCTTGACTTTAGTAAGGCCTTTGACAAGCTACCCCATAAACGGTTAATGATGCAGCTTCAGGTCCATGGTATTGCAGGTAGCATCCTAAAATGGATAGAGTTGTGGCTTTCTGATAGACAGCAGAGAGTGATACTAAATGGTACAAAGTCATCATGGCAAAATGTTCTTAGTTGAGTACCCCAGGGGTCAGTACTGGGGCCACTATTGTTCATTATATTTGTAAATAACATTGAATGTGACCTAAGCAGCAAGGTTTTGAAATTTGCGGATGATTTGAAGGTCTTTAGGGCAATAACAGGGCACAATGAGCAGGTCTTGCTGCAGAAAGACTTAGACGAGCTTGTGAAGTGGTCCGAAAAATGGCAAATGAAGTTTAATTTTGATAAGTGCAAAGTCATGCATTTAGGTAGGCAGCATATGAAGGCTCCATACTTGATGGGTGGCCAAGTACTATCCGTGACTCAGCAGGAGAAGGACTTAGGTGTTATTTTGAACACGAAATTGGGGGCATCAGAACAGATCAAGGAAGCCAGGAAGAAGGCACTTAGAATGCTTGGGGCAATACATAGGAATGTATCATACAAAAGTGAGGAGGTCATCAGGAAGTTTTACTGTGCATATGTCAGGCCACATTTGGAATACTGTGTCCAAGCTTGGTCCCCTAGTTATGAGAAAGATTGTTGGCTTTTAGAGAGGGTAAAAAGAGGGCAACACAAAATGGTTAATGGTATAGGCAACCTGGCATATGAGGAAAGATTGAAGAAATTGAATATGTTTTCACTTAGATATAGAAGGCTGAGAGGAGATCTCATCGAGGTTTTTAAATTTGTTCGTGGTCAGGAACAGGGATATCTCAGGGAAATGTTTGAATTTAACAGAAATGATGCAATTAGAGGTCATCAATTCAAAATTAAAGTTAATCACAGCAGGGCAAGGTTAAGACAGTCTTTCTTCACCAACAGGGTAGTAGAACACTGGAACCAGCTGCCAGAAATCATTGTCAGTAGCAACACACTGAACATCTTTAAAAACAGCATAGACAATCATTATAAGAATAGGGGGCTTGTTTTTCCTGTATTCCAGGGAGGGTTGATCGACGGATTTAGTGGGCAACTGGTGCAGTGTCCAGAGTGCAACCAAGAAGGGTCCTTGTGGCTCATAGTTGCACTGATCTTTTATGTCTTTATGTGCTGGGTAGGCATGCACTAGCCGGAGGCGGCAGATCACGATCTCACTTCGCCCCCCCCCCCCAGCTGCAACAGGAACTGTGCGCAGTCCTATATACGCAGGGACATGTCGTCAGTGTGCTCAGCTAATCACAGCGGTGACATATGCGGTGACAGCTGCGTCGGTGACACAGCTAATCCGACATAGGAACAAAGGGTTTTGCGTTCAGCTGTCTGTACACCTTGATAGGCTGCGACCAGATTATTAACACCGGGGACGAGTAGTCTAGGGGTAACTTGCCCGTCTTACAATCGAAAGATTGTGGGTTCGAATCTCACCTGTCGCTACTCTTCGCCCGCGGCCAATCGGCGCGAGAGATTGACAACGCTACATGACTCAACGGTCGACGTGTCGCAAAAACAATAGCCAACCAACCAGATTATTCACACCCTTGATTCAAATCTTGTCGTACTCACAAACCTTTCACTTTCATCCCGACTAATTGAGGTCGCCTCTGATTTCCCAAAACTGCGTGTGCCTTGCGACTGTTGTCGGTCGAGGAGAACGGGTGGTGAAGACCGAGCTGCAGCTACACTCCCGGCAATGCTCCGTTGTCGTACAGAACGATGTACGTGGGCACGTTCGATACAGCTATATAATTTATGCCCACCTTGACTTCTCACCGGGCTTCGGACCGGGATCGTGAACCATGACCTCAGACAGTGACCTGGACAACCGTTACGTGTTCAATTACCAGCTGCCGCCCGTTGTGATGAAACCAGAGGCAGTGGCGGATCCAGGAGGGAGACCGGGCGAATTTTCCTCTCCCCATAGAGACTTGGCACCCCTTCGACAGGAACATTGCGCTCCTTCAGGACTTTCGGGTGCAGCTGACCACGCTCAACGAGGTAAAAACCCGCTCGACGAGCTGTTCAGCCGATAGCACGCACCCCTAAGAGTAGAAAAGGCAGAGCAAATGCGGCTCTCCAGAACAAGCACCCCTGATCAAAAGTATCGGATCCGTTCCTGCCAGAAGGAAGTGAATCGTGAGGCACCACGGCGCGTGGCATCGTTCATCGTTTTTTCTTCTGCCAGTTGCTAGCCCGGTATTCCTTCCTTGATTCCATTGACCGGTGTATTTATAGGCTCGGGTTCGTGTGGGAGCTCCATGTCACCGATATACTGTGGTGGTCTGGCACACCACGTGGACCCCATATGCTGAGTGTGACCGTCCCAATGGCCCAACCAATTGCCAGAGCTGCAAACAACGCAATTACGCGACCCTCGACGAGAAGGCAATTACCGCACTATGCACATTGCTTGACTTATAGGCGGCACATCGGGAAGCAGGTTGCTCGCGCAAAAAAGCGGTTTCTCCCATTAATAATGCTGGGGTGTTGTGACTAATGAAACGCTGCACTTTGTTCGGAAACAAAATGTGATGTTCAAATAAAATGTGGTCGCATTGACCATGTGGCACACTTATCGCATGACAACCACTGGGTGATGGGTTCAGGGCTTGGCTGCATCGCAATACGTTTGCCATCTTTGATTAATCAGTGTGATATATTTGGTACAGTAAATTACTTCGATGACCCATTTAGCGTCGTCGCTGAACAAACCACGCACATTGTTCGAACCGCTTTCGGTGGCGATGTTACCAATAATAATGTTCACGCAATTTCAGTTGATTCGGCAGCATGTTGGTCGGAGCGGCGCCGCACCTTATTGTTAAGGGTACATAGCTCACGGTAAATGGATATCACGGCGTTTTTCTTCCCGGTGGACGACACAGAGAAGGAGGGATAGTGTTTTTTTTTGTTCCCACGGGAAATGTGTGCCAAGTGAAGCACCACCGCATAGTCACCGCTCTGAAAATGTTGATAAGCAGAGGCGCAGTCAAGAGGACAGCAGGGGGTGGGGGAGGGGACACCCTTAACCAAAAAACACACTAGATCAAACAAGACACTTTGGGACTTGCACCACGTTATACCAGGAGCTTATCGGCGCGAGAAGCGTGCCGATAACTTCCGGTGGTCAGCGGTGAGAGGAACTGGTACTGGCGACACCCGCAGGCGACTCTGCTGGTAATGCTGGCGGATCAGGATTCTCAACATCGGCAACAAGCAGTGCAGATGACTCTGCATTGCAGAAAACAGAGGAAGGTTGGCCTGTGACCGTTCCAGCTCTTCAAGATCGCCGTCAACGCTCACGGCTACACGGAACGCATAGGCTGGCGGCGGACGAACTGGTCGCTGTGCCACCGCTGACGCCCTCGCCCTCACCGAGGCCGAGGTACGGCGCATGTCCGATGCTGCGCCCCAAGTGTCTCGCTATCCCGCCCACACGCCAGCTGTGGAGCGTGTGGTGCAGCTGGCGACACAGGCTGCCACAGCAGCAGTGGGCTGTGAAGCACGTGCCGGATATACCCACGTGTGGTGCAGCTGGCGACACAGGCTGCTACAGCAGCAGTGGGCTGTGAAGCACGTGCCGGATATACCCACGTGTGGTACAGCTGGCGACACAGGCTGCCACAGCAGCAGTGGGCTGTGAAGCACGTGCCGGATATACCCACGTGTGGTGCAGCTGGCGACACAGGCTGCTACAGCAGCAGTGGGCTGTGAAGCACGTGCCGGATATACCCACGTGTGGTGCAGCTGGCGACACAGGCTGCCACAGCAGCAGTGGGCTGTGACAGCAGCAGTGGGCTGTGAAGCACGTGCCGGATATACCCACGTGTGGTACAGCTGGCGACACAGGCTGCCACAGCAGCAGTGGGCTGTGAAGCACGTGCCGGATATACCCACGCCCGGATGACGCACCGCCAGGCCACGTCTATGGCTTATCTTCGAACCCAAGGGAGACCTCAGAACATACTCTAAAGCAAGTCTTCCGTGAAATGTATTAGGAGCTTCGGCTTCGGAGCATATTTTCCCTTTGCCCCCGATTTTCTGTCAGGCATGATGCCTAGAAACACCCGGTTAGGTCAGATTAAAGCACGGCAAAGTGTTCCATGATCCCATCCAACAGCCCACATGGCCAGGCTGCACGCCACAGGGTTCTCTGCCGGGCGCGGCCGATCGCAGACGACCTTGACCTCGACAGACGACCTTGACCTCGACAGCTGACGCGGCGGGCACCACGGGTGACAGGCGCCGGGCCGCCGCAGAGGTTCCGATGTGACGCGAAACTGCATTCCAGTTGAAGTGCAGTGGACACTTGAAACATGGGTTATGATGATTGGATTTCGCTATGCCGCACCCATCCATGCTGCTGTAACTTGCTGCGTTATGTGAGAAGATAGAAGCGTTATGTGAGAAGATAGAAGCGTTATGTGAGAAGAAGCGCCCGCCGACCGACGGACTGGTGGGCGCTTACCATCTTTGTCAGCTCTGAGCGGGGATTAGACACGATTGAAAAATATACAATTATCGTGAATATTTCTCATCTTGGCGCACAATAATTTCACTCTTGTTTGATAGTGGTGTTGGTCGACCTGCCCCACTGTACAGGAGATAGTCGTGTTGGTCGACCTGCCCCACTGTACAGGTGATAGTGGTGTTGGTCGACCTGCCCCACTGTACAGGTGATAGTGGTGTTGGTCGACCTGCCCCACTGTACAGGTGACATTAGAGTTGCCAAGGGGAGCAATTATCAGTTGTGTGGAAAATGAACACTATGTCTACTTATAGCTATGGCAATGCATGGAAAGTACTGCAGAAGTGCATATACATATGCACGTGCATATAAGTGTTTGTGGAAAACTCCACTGTCTCCCTATCTCCCTACACAGGGCACAAGTTGATGAGACATGCACGTGTTTCACATGAACAGCCCTCCACAAACAGCTTTAAAATATTAATTCTCGGTTGGTATTCTAGTGATAAACAAACTGTGCCTTCTACCGCTCAAATTTCCATGAAGATGGAACTCTACCTAAGATTGGATTGATGCTTTGGGATCCTGAATGCGGAGAGAATATGCTCCGCGACCATGCAATTCAGGAAGGATAATTTTAATTATATTCATGACACCAGTTACTAATTTTGTACTTCCCCTTGAGTTCCTGGCTTTTTATCGAAGAGGAAGGAGTTACAGTGTACACTCATTGCTAAACAGCACCATGGATCTTTCGACAAGAACAGATAATAATTTCCTGGAGAGGAATCCAGAAGACGATGTTTTCCCAACCCTGACTCCACCGCCTCCATCCGAAACAGCAAATAGCGAGAACTGGCTGTGGGGTGTGTCGAGCCTCTGTGTTGTGTTCCTGTTGTGGTTTCTGCAACAGGTACGACTGCCTTGCTCGTGCCCACCGGAAGGAGGCAGGCCACATCCCCGTCCTCTTCATACATTCGTCCAACACGAGCTGGCCAGACGAGAAGTTGCCACGTTCCGAGGCCACGTTCGGAGGCCACCCGCCGAGAAGGCGTGACACATAGCCAGGCGTGTCGCTGGCGTAGCAGGCTGGGTTGTCGCTGAGGTAGCAGGCTGGGTTGTCGCTGAGGTAGCAGGCTGGGTTGTCGCTGACGTAGCAGGCTGGGTTGACGTTGAGGTAGCAGGCTGGGTTGTCGCTGATGTAGCAGGCTGGACTGACGCTGAGGTAGCAGGCTGGGTTGTCACTGAGGTAGCAGGCTGGGTTGTCGCTGAGGTAGCAGGCTGGGTTGGCGCTGAGGTAGCAGGCTGGGTTGACGCTGAGGTAGCAAGCTGGACTGACGCTGAGGTAGCAGGCTGGGTTGTCGCTGAGGTAGCAAGCTGGACTGACGCTGAGTTAGCAGGCTGGGTTGACGCTGAGGTAGCAGGCTGAGTTGACGCTGAGGTAGCAAGCTGGGTTGTCGCTGTGGTAGCAGGCTGTGTTAACGCTGAGGTAGCAGGCTGGGTTGTCGCTGAGGTAGCAGGCTGGGTTGTCGCTGACGTAGCAGGCTGGGTTGTCGCTGAGGTAGCAAACTGGGTTGGCGCTGAGGTAGCAGGCTGGGTTGTCGCTGAGGTAGCAAACTGGGTTGTGACTGAGGTAGCAGGCTGGGTTGACGCTGAGGTAGCAGGCTGGGTGGCGCTGAGGTGGTAGGGTGGGGTGACGCTGAGGTAGCAGACTGTGTTGGAGCTGATGTCGCAGGCTGTCTTGACGCTGAGGTAGCAGGCTGGGTTGTCACCGCATGAGAGAAACGATTGCGTACTGCAATGGGGAGCCGAGACAGTTGAATGCAATAAAATGGATGAAAGATGCAATGGAACAGAAGCAGAATGGAAGGTTCAAGCAAGCGTGGATGGGCATTATCCATTGGGCAGGAAGACGAGCGGCTCCAGAACACCGTCCATGTAGTCCTGCTGCCTGTGACGTCGCGAGGAAAGACACGAAATTCAGGCCATACAAATGAAACAATACAAAGAAGAGTAGCAAAGCGTACGCACGAATTAAACCATCAGGACAAGAGACGTCGGGGCCGTGGCACCAGGCCGGGACCGACCTTCTTCAGCTCCTTCTTCATCTTGCGCGTGATGTCGATGCTCTTGCGCCGCATGTCCCTGACGGCGACCATGCGGCCCTTGTAGACGCCCACGCTGGTGTACAGCGTCGAGTAGCGGAAGTCGAGCGCGTAGTTGGAGCTGAGCGAAGCCTGGGACGACCGCAGCTGGGCCTGAAACAAGGTCACGCTTGAGGTCAAGATGAAGGGCCACAGCTGGGCCTGAAACAAGGTCATGCTTGAGGTCAGGATGAAGGGCCACAGCTGGGCCTGAAACAAGGTCACGTTTGAGGTCAGGATGAAGGGCCACAGCTGGGCCTGAAACAAGGTCACGCTTGAGGTCAGTATGAAGGCTGAGGTGGGATGGACAGTCCGTCACGTCAGACGGCGGCCAGTATGGGTGTATTTGTTGGGCCGGGTGGCTCCCCTCCGCTCTCTGACTGTAGAGACGTCCTTGTTTTGATTATGGTCTGTGCCTGACCTCAATTCATTCCCGTACTTTAGTTCATCCAAACAATGAATGTGTTCAGAAGATTCCCTCTCTGTTTTTCGTTCAAGTCTCTCTCTCTCTCTCTCTCTCTCGCTCTCTCGCTCTCTCGCTCTCTCGCTCCTCCTCTCGCTCACGCCCACGCCCACGCCCACGCCCACGCCCACGCTCACGCTCACACTCACACTCTCACTCTCACTCTCTCTCTCTCTCTCTCTCTCTCTCTCTCTCTCTCTCTCTCTCTCTCTCTCTCTCTCTCTCTCTCTCTCTCTCTCTCTCTCTCTCTCTCTCTCTCTCTCTCGTGCACAAGCATACATGATTCCAGCCATGCTATCTCGGTAATCTTATATGGCGCATTGGACTGTGAAATGGTCGGATAATATTCGGCAAAGTAGCTCAATTCCTGTAATAGTGCATCGGATTTAGATTCAACCGGATTAACTTTCCATGCGCGCATGCCGAAATAGCGGACACTATTTTCGAAATTGGGCTGCACCGTGGAACGTGGTGCAAAATTTCTGAAACTAGATGCGCTGTGCTGAATTGCCTAAGTCGGTTATAAGTGTCACGGATCGTGTATCTGGAAATTGATTGTGGAAGGAGGCAACGCAGGTGTTCAACTTGCAACATAATTGCTTCGTGCTTTGTTGGAATAAACAAGCGGATATTTTTCATCTATATTTCTTCATGGAAACAATGAAGATAAATGGTATGTTAAGATTGAAAATGCAAATCCAAGGAAAGTACAGTAATTTATGCCCATAATCATGGATGTAACTACGGTTTCTAAATTGGGGGGTTGGGGTGGGGGACAAACCAGGGACGCCGTAAGCTTGGACAGGATAGAGGGCCAGCCCCATCCCCCCCCCCCAACAAAAAATCCTAGTAATTCAGCCCAAATTAGCAAGTTTCACTCATTTTCACTGCCTATAAACATCTACCTTCATGTCGTATGTGCTGGGCCCGATTTCACATCCCCATAGAGTCATGCTGTAGGTAAGCATGCTAAACGTTGGCCTCTTGTAGCAGGAAAAACGTAAAATATTGGACGAGGGTTTTATTGTAGCAAATATGAACATACTGCTTTCCTTGCTTACCTTTCCCATGCTTTCCTGTTTTGCGGTGACACACTTCGATGCAATGACAACCAGGGCGGATTAAGGGTGTGGCACTGAGGGCATGTGCCCCCTCGTGGAAGGTGGCGTCCCTCAGGCCGGGAAAAGGAGCCTCTCTGAAAAAGTTCCAGTGTACCCGCTCAAATTTTTCAGCCAGAAACGCCCCTATGAAAGAAAATGGCACCCCGTGGAAGGAAAGGCGCCCCTTCGGGAAGGGCCGAGTGCATCCCGCCCCTCGAATTTTGCAGCCAGAGGCGCCCCTCCAGGTGCTTTCGCAGTGGCGCCGCTCCAAAGAAATGGCGCCCCTCCAGACAAGTGCCCCAATGACAATTCCTGGATCCACCCCTGATTACAACATTGCTCTCTCGTGGTTATGAACTTCGGTTGGTTATAAAATTGTGGGCATTGACGTGTGGCTTCTCTTCCAACTTTGAGAACTTCCGTTGAACCATTAAGAGGAAAGCGGACAATTTGAAAAATATATACATTTTACATGTCCAGAACAGCAATGTGGCAGTGCAGATTAAAAACCAGCGATAAGAGCGCCGTCCGAGCAAGTTATGACGGGATTTCTTGGGGGAGCTCCTAGTCATATAGGATATGAGTGCCTGCTATCACAACGGCTGCAAACGAAAACAGATTTGATCCTCCTATTCCTATTACACTCAATCATTGTACATACAGCGGACCTTCGACACCTTTGAAATTATTTCGATATCTCAACATTCTGATACCGTACGGCAAGCCACGTCGAATGACACCCACATAATGCAAATTGAAGCCAAAGCGACGAAACGCGAGGACTTTGAAAAATTAAAACTAACCTTGACCTGTGGCTTGACCTGACCTGACCTGTCCCGGGTTGAAATGTTGCTCGAGGGTTACCCACGGGCCATCTCTTAATTCCAAACATGGGTAGCTTTGGGAGAAACGAAGAAACTCGGGGCGACCGAAGAAATGTGCTCGACCATTGACTTTGAAAGTTAATGTGATTTCTGAACAGTTTGCTAGAGTACCTCACGGCAAGTCGAATGACTTCCACTTGATTCAAATTGAAGACATAGCGACGAGGCGCGAGGACTTCGAGCAATTTATGCTAACCTTCGATCTTGTGGTTTGACATTGACATGCTCCGGTTTGAAATATTACTCGATGTTCACCACGGGCTATTGCTCGATACCAGATGTGCATAGGTTAGGGCGAAGGAAAAAACGAGGCGACCAAAGAAATCGGCTTGACTGTTGACCTTTAAAATTAGGTCGATTTGATAACATTATAACACGGCACAAGCCACGTCGAATGACACCCACTTCGTGCAAATTGAACTCATAGCGACGAATCGCGAGAACTTCGAACAATTCAAACTAGCCTTTGACCTTAAGGTTTGACCTTGATATATCCCGGTTTCAAAATGCTACTCGAGGGTTCACCATGCCCTATCGCTTGATAGTGGATCTGGTTAGGCTTGGGGAAAAACGAGAAAAAAAAAATATTAGGCGACGTAAGAAATCAGCTTGAATTTGAACTCCTCGAGATTATTTAGAATTATCAACTTTTTGATACCGCATAACAAGCGACGTCTAATGACATCCATTTTCTGCAAATTGAAGCCATAGCGACGAAACGCGAGGTCATCGAAGAACTCAATCAAACCTTTGACCCTGACGAGTCCCGGTTTGAAGTGTTACTCGAGTTTTCACCACTGGTTATTGCTTGATACCAGATTTGGATGGGTTTGAGCGAAAAAGAAAACACAATTGAGCGGACCGGATGATCAGCATGACCTTTGCTCTTGAAAAATAGTTCGATTGCTTAACTTTCTGATACCGCATAACTAGCCAGGTCGAATGACGCCCATTTGATGGAAATTGAAGCGATAGCGACCGAACCTCGCGTTCGGTCTATGGCCAAGGTTCATGTTATTAAAGAATGGTCTGGACATTGACCTCAATGTATAACTAGACAGACAACTCGACTTTTCAAAAAGTTCTCGACGGCGCCACATATGGTCAAAACGTCGTCGTTGGTAGGCGCTGCTCGGTGTGGCGTGGGTGTAAAGTGGTGGTGCTGGGGCGGTCTAGGTGGCGACAAGGACTCTATCATTTTCAAATGATATGGCCATATATGAAGCAAAAACTTTTGCTTCATATATATTCACACATCAAGCAAAAACCACATCATCTATCCCCATAAAGCCTGTACTCCGACCTGCCGCGTCCCTGCCGTTCATCCCCTTGCGGAGACAAATACAGAGGGCACAGGGGACATGTGTCCGCTCATGGCAAGATGGCGCCAATCTTACGAGGAAAAGTGGTCCTACAGTGAGGTGCAACCCTTTCTAATTTTTCAGCTAAAGGCGCCCCTCGAGATGAATATGTGCCCCTATATAATCATTGAATGCATCCCCTTGAATTTCCCGCCGAAGTCTCCCAGGACCCTCGAGTGCGCCCCGCTCGAAATGTTCAGCCGAAGGCACCCCTGACGGGCTCATCCAGTGTCCCCAGACATGCCCCTTCCATGAACACTCCTGGATCCGCACCTGCTCTCTTGGTCCGCCCTTGGAAGAGGTCCCGGACTGATAGAAAGAACTACAATTAAGGAGGAAGTCCTGAGCGCACGAATGTTGATTTCTAAAAATTATTGGGACGGGAGGAGGGGGGGGGGGAGCAAAATACATGAAGGCAATGGGCGGGCCAAAATTGTTTGGAGGAGCACACTCCATAGGGTCTCATGTTAATGCTTTCAATTATTGGCGGGAGGGGGGGGGGGGGGGGGGGAGACGCAAAGCCAACATTGATGGGGCACTTGTCCCTCGAAAATATATAAAGCAACACCCCTGCCTGAGCATCAACCCGTGCCCTGCAGGATGGTCGTGCGGATTCAGGGATGGTCGGCGTATTCAGGGACATGGCCCCATGAAATTTGAAACCCGAGCCCCTCCGGGAAGGCTCCAGTGCTCCTCCTCATATTTTTTAGCCAAAAGCACCCCTTCAGTGAGCTCAAGTGCACGCCCCCTCCACGCTAAACGGATTTTTGACCGAAGGCGCCCCTTCAGGTATTTTCACAGGGTGCACCTCCTAAGAAATGGCGCCCCAGACAAATACCCCTCTCCCATGACAATTCCTGGATCCGCCCCTGATTAGGATATAGGATGCACACAGAGTACACACATGCTGTCAACTACAAACGTTTCCAGCGTTACTTCCCTAGCGTTTATCGGGTATCCGGGGTCTTAATTCCATGGGGTACACATGCCGAATACCGCACAAAGTTGGCAAAACGATGATACAAGTTAGACTTCCAAAGCACAATTACAAAATATTACAAGGTGTTTATTTATTCCAATGTGCTTATCATGAACTTTTGATGAACTTTGCACCTTTTTTTAATACTTTTGATCAAAATCTATCAACACCGTTTCATTTTACATTTCATTCCAGAGCCAAAATGCATGGAAGCGTACGGCGCGCCTGATCTTTTGCCCATATACCGCCGCTCGGCCGCCTCCAGCCGACACCGGCCACCTCCAGCCGGCACCGGCCGGAATAGGGCGCCGAGCGTGCGGCGGGCGGCGAGTCGGCCCTCTAGTTATTATAGAGGTCAATGGGCCTGGAAGCAGACATTTTCAACGTTTGCCGATTTACCATCCGGAGATTTTGTGACGACAGATGGCGTGTGAAGCCCGTTGATTGGCTAGATCGGCTTCTAGTATTTTTGGTGATTCTCTTGTATATATATATATATATATATATATATATATATATATATATATATATATATATATATATATATGTATATGTATATATTCCATGTTCAATTCAAGTTCAGTGTTCACACGTAAGCGTGAGGATCAGCGTGCTTTTCGTCCTTCTTCATTGAACTCGTTTGACCTGGACTCACCTGACCTGGGAAGCACATGATGCGGGATATGCAAGCTCTACCGTAGGCGATCTTCCGATATAAATTACAGGGGGTAGGTTTGCTAGTTTTGTGGATATAGCTACATGGCGTCCCCACGAACAATGCATTACACCGATTGACACACCAGTTCAGACGTGTTCGGTCCGCGCGTCCGAATATTCCGCGATGCGCAAGTTCATCAGTACGTGTACCTCTGCGCTACATTTCGTGTAGTTTCTCCCAGTTAGCAGTGGGATTGAGAGGGACATAATGCCACTCCGAACAGAGCACGCAGTGCGCCTGAGGTCTGTCATTACATGTCAGCTATTGAAATATCAGTATGCTTAGCTGCTTGTTGCTTGCTAACTGTTCATCTATAACATCACTCCGAGACAAGGAAAACGTCGAGTCGGACATGGTCATAGAAAGGACATATACAACATGAGGGGGCACAGGGGCATGTGCCACCCCATGGAGATGCGGCGCCCCTCTGACCGAACAACTATCTCGAACCTCCTCAAGGACGCTCGAGTGCACCCTTTGAATATTGTTGAGCCGAAGGCGCCCCTCTGAGCATAAAAGTCGGCAGCCCGGGACGCTCGAGCGACACCCGTTAGAATCTGCCCAACCAGTGGCGCCCCTCCGGTATGTGAGCCCAGTGGAAAATGGCGCCCATCCAGGTGAGTGCCCCCATCAAAATTCCTTGATCCGCCTCTGGTCAGAGATGGCATCGACTAAAGCTCACCCGGGAGGAGAAGCTGCCGTTGACCACGGCCTTGACGTCTGACACGCCGTCGTGCATCTGGATGTCGCGGTAGTCGATCTTCCACAGCAGACTGTCCAGCTCCTGCTCGTACTGCCAGTTCCTGTCGACCACGCACCCGGCGCACGTCATCGCTATCCTTATCGTCATCGTGATCGTTCTCCTCATCGTCATCCTTGTCGCCATCGTGGTCGTTCTCCTTAACATCACCATGGTCGTCGTCGTCGTCGTCGTGGTCATGGTCATGGTCATGGTCATGGTCATGGTCGTGGTCGTGGTCGTCGTGGTCGTCGTGGTCGTCGTGGTCGTCGTGGTCGTCGTGGTCGTCGTGGTCGTCGTGGTCGTCGTGGTCGTCGTGGTCGTCGTGGTCGTCGTCGTCGCCATCGTCGTCGTCGCCGTCGTCGTCGTCGCCATCGCCGCCATCGCCATCGCCATCGCCATCGCCATCGTCGCCGTCGCCGTCGCCGTCGCCGTCGCCGTCGCCGTCGCCGTCGCCGTCGCCGTCGCCGTCGCCGTCGTCGTCGTCGTCGCCGTCGCCGTCGTCGTCGTCGTCGTCGTCGTCGTCGTCGTCGTCGTCGTCGTCGTCATCGTCATCGTCATCGTCATCGTCATCGTCATCGCCATCGCCATCGCCATCACTGTCCTCACCGTCAACATCATTGTCATTGCAATACACGCCCAACGGGTGCTGTACAGCAAGTACAGTTGATGCGTAAACACCTTTATAACTGAGCTAATACCCTTCCAACACGGATTCATATTCCTTCACCAGTGGTGGAAGAAATGCGTGATGGGATTGAACCCGTGTCCAGCAGAACACACTGACGTGACGACTGAGCGACCTCGCGTGCAGCACTCACCGGTAGAAGACAAGACCGATGACGATGATCATCAGGACGACGCCTCCCACGATTCCGGCCGCAATCTCCCGGGCGTACGCTGAAACGCAGCGACGTTGTTTATCAACGACAATGTGGGCACTGGTGTCAACATCGTCCAGCCAGACCGCAAGACGTGGCCCAGATATTTGCTGGACGGATCTGCCAAAGCACATGCCTGACGGGTTCTGGCACAAGAAGCGAACACTCCCTCGGCGTAATCGAAAAAAACAACAACTCTGCGCTCATTCGTCATTCGTTGTTCCAGCTAAAGCTGGTCGCTCGCTCGGCACGATTTGAACTGTATCGGGAAACAAACCCCCCTCCCCTCTTCTGGCGTCGCTGGCGAATTTCCGGGAAAAAGGAACACATATCAGCGACACATGCTCGAACAAAACGAGCTGCGCGTGCAAATTGAAACTGAAGGCGCTGCAGGAAATCTCCCGGAATGGAAGTGCTTACATCTAAATCGCGGCAAATTGTCGGAGATTAAAGGGAAGTCCGTTGCTACAAATAGAGCAGTGGCGTTCATGCGTACGGAGGTGCTTTGAAGAGATATACGCTACGCTACGTTACCGTGACTATAATTATCAAATATTGAAGAGGTACATCTTTATTGAATATGCAAGCAGATGAACATGCAACAAGATTCACTCAGTGCTGGATACAAGTGTTGGCTCGTGATACGCGATGGCACTTAGTATAAGTATTTTATTTTAAGCAGTTGGTATGTCCAACCAGCTTTTTAAAAGTATCGTATATATTTATGTACATAACATACATAGCATGCTATATCCATAGCGTAAGATCCATATCTATGCAAATGTGAAAGCTAAGCATTCAGATTTCCGAACGAGTCGGTGGAATTTCAGCAGTGACAGCACATCAAGGCAGTCTCCACCCAAACAACTAGCCGTGTCAGTCAGTGCTGTCTTCTCGGGGAGAATAACACACAGAATACAGCGACTACTTGTGACTGCCTCAAAAAGTTCCGTTCTTGGACTTAAACAGAGAGTCACCGCCATTTGTTCAGTGTACTGAACCCTCTAGCGCTCGTACATGCTGGGAGACGACGAGCGTCCTGTGAAATGTGCTAATTTAAGGTAGGTTTATGCTGCTGATTGTTTTGGTTTAGCGAATTGACGGACACATGCTTGCGCTGAATAAAAAACTAGCTAAGATAGTTGGTTTTGTAACACTAATGATCGCCTATTGAGATATTTGTGCCATATACGCCGAATTCGTCAAGCTGAACGAGCCGAATTTTGGCAAAAAATGATTTGAAGGGGATTGAAGCGGACCCTCGCGATCATTTGAGTTGTTCTTGCGTCACCGGTAGATCCAGGGCGAAGGGGGAGGGTTGATGGGTGTGTGTGTGTGTGTGTGTTGGAGGGGAGGCCCAGAATCTATCGATGCATGAAGAGCTATGCACCATCTATGGGAAACCATTGCTTTAAATCTACCATTGCCTTCCTAGCTATCCACATGCGAGTTCTTAAAGTTTAGGAAGCGTTAAATAAGTACGACCCAAAGCGACCAGAAAATCGGTTTCTGGATCGGTTCCTGTCTAGCCAATGTCCATGCACTCATTGCTAATGGTAGCCACCACGGGAAGGAGAAGAGGCCCAGTCTCCCCAAAGAGATAAGGTATGGATGTATGGATGTACATCCATACCTTATCCATAACTTATAACACCATATAACTGAGGAGGGTATGGATGTACTCGAAAGCAGGATATCGGGTCGAATGAAAAAACATACAGACCAGGTGTGTATATAGCTCAGTCACAAAAATCCACACCAAGAAACCGAATTTGCACGATTGCCCAGCACCAGTTTTCTTCATCTCCGTCATGCGCAGCTGAATAATTATCGTGCTAAACTACATGGGTACGGCACTTGGAATATTGCCAGGGGTGTGCCGATTCACAATTGTGTGGTCGATTTGCTACTGTCGGTACGCTTGCGATACTGGGCGCTGAAGTGATGTATTTGCAGTCGGAGAATCTGAATCTGAGGTTAGATTGATAACTGGAGGGCATGTGCGTGGTTAGCGGGGGGGGGGGGGGACTAGCCCCCCACTTTTCGACTGTGTCCCATCGTGGCTGGACAGAGGCCCTCTGATTGGAAGACAGGGTTCGAGTGCAACACCCTTGAATCTTCAGCTGAAGGCGCCCTTCTGAGCACAAAAGGCGTCCACCTAGGGGTACTCGAGCGCACCCCACCTTCAAACTGTACTGGTAAGTGGCGCCCCCGCCCCTGAACTGTGTCCCACTCCACATTTTTCACGTCGCTCCTACGCCCCCGTTGGAGGGCAGCTAACTTTATAAATCGGCACTTGATTAAATAAAGAGAAAAACGTATCGATCGTTTTCCATCGAAGTCCTTTTCATTTTTTTCAGACAGGTCCGAAACGGTTCAACCGATCGACAATACAATTTGCATGTCCCTATTGAGACACCACAGACATGCTTGGTCGAGGTTCCAGGCCAGGGTCACACGTGGTCACGGAGTTACGATATCACACACGTCGGTACCTCTACAGCGTAAGGTACGAAATGACCACCACTAGCTCAGTCACGTGAGGATATTTTGTGTCATTTTTTGTTTCTTTGTGGCCTATTAGCGATGATGTCTACCAGAAAACTAAGGTCAAGTAGGTCAATGAGTACCATATGGCCTTAAAGGTGTTATGGGGTAATTTTTCCATTGGTCCAGGTGGATACAACTATTTTGACTTATCTTCATCACAAAATCATGCTTTCAACTTATTAGTAATAGTTTGAGTTGCAACCCCGTACGAATGCTGAAACCAGGAACCAGGAACCAGGAGCCAGTAGTAGTCACAAAACAAAAGTCACAGTAGTAGTCCTTTGTGTGCGTGCAGGTGATATTTTTGGGCGCGTCAGCTGCTTCGGCTATATTGCGCCCAGGCCCTCCTTTCTCGTGACCTGTGAGGTCACCAGTTGACATGATGAGATGAACCAGTGTACTGATGTGACTTCAACAAAACGGAATAAACGTGACCGTCTCTTTCGGTGCTTGCAGATTCACCGCTAAGAAATTAGGATGGGGAGAAAAACACTCCATCTCAACCATCGGTGTTCAGAGAATTAGCTAAACTTTTGCTAGGATAATTCATGTGGCATATTTAGTATATGTACCTACTGATGCCGTTCAGCATATTAACGTATCATGTAATGCTAATGGGATTCCGGTTTTGTATTAAGCATACCATGGACCAAGCTGACTTACACATCAATGGTAGCTAGGTAAATTGTACTAGTTATCACTCTGACCGTCTCCACCGGTGTCAGGGGTCGCCGATGGAGACCCTGCCCCACCCCGAGATGAAGGCAGCAAGCACCCGCTGTCGATGCGGGAGATTGTCCGCGGACTCGACGATGGGGATCGAAGAAGAGCCGCCGAATCAGCTCCCATAGGTGGGTTGATCTCTTCACGTCAATTGGTCACAGGTCACAGGCCACAGGTCACAGGTCACGACAAAGCACTGGTGTGACTCCTATTGGTTTTTGCGGAGAATACAACTTGGACCATTACTAACAAGTTCTAAAACATGACTTTGTGATGAAAATAAGTCAAAATGGTTCTCTTCACGTGAATCAGGGACAAACAAAATACACCATGACATATTCAAGACCACATGATGAAAATGACGTCACGCAAGGTCAATGTCCTCAGATGACCTTCGAAAGGCCATTGGCTTGACCTTGGTTTTCTGGTCAGCATCACCTGCAGGCAGGCAAAACCTTTATAGTAGGCAAAGGAAAAACTGACCCAAAATATCCTCGCGTCACTGAGATAGTGGTAGCTTAGTACATTGCTGTAGTGGTAATATGCCGGAAAAGCAATCGTCCTCAGTTTTCGACCGGGTTTTTACGTTAAATTTAACTTACGCTAAATTTAACTTACGTTAAATAAAATTGCAAAACAAAGGTGTAAAGCTGCAAACGGGATGTGCACAGAGTGGGCGATACTTACAGATTCAGTTCTAATAGTGTAAAGTTGCCGACAGGGTGTCAACAGAGTGGGTGGTGATCACAGATTCAGTTGTAACAGTGTAATGATGCAGGCGACGTGGACGGTACTCACAGATGCAGTATTCTCCGCGGAAGCCACACGGTGGCTCATCAATAGGAGGCTGACCGTTCGGCCACTGTATCGGCTGGTATATGACCAGCTCCTGTGGGGGTCGAAACATGCGGCTAAGTCAACTCAAGCAGCTGACGAGCAGTGTGACAATGTGGTCCACTGATACCGACAGACAAGCTGACACTGGCAGACCAGGTGACACTGACAGGCCAGCTGACACTGGCAGACCAGCTGGCACTGACAGACCAGCTGACACCGACAGACTAGCTGACACTGGCAGACCAGCTGACACTGACAGGCCAGCTGACACTGACAGACCAGCTGACACTGACAGACCAGCTGACACCGACAGGCCAGCTGACACTGACAGACCAGCTGACACTGACAGACCAGCTGACACCGGCAGGCCAGCTGACACTAACAGACCAGCTGACACTGACAGACCAGCTGACACTGACAGACCAGCTGACACTGACAGACCAGCTGACACTGACAGGCCAGCTGACACTGGCAGACCAGCTGACACAGACAAACCAGCTGACACTGACAGGCCAGCTGACACTGGCAGACCAGCTGACACAGACAGACCAGCTGATGCTGACAGGCCAGGATCCCTCAATACGAAGGATTCTGTGTTGTGGTGTATATTTACATTCACGGACGCAGGGTAGCATCGCTGAATGTGTTCTGTTGATGCTGTGTCGTCGTATTGTGTACTGTGGTGTATATATCAACAGTCATTGACTCAGATAGCATCACTATGTGTGCCCTGTTGATGATGTGTTGTGTGTGCATTGTGGTGTACATTTACAGTCATTGACTCAGGCAGCATCCATCAGTGTGTTGATGTTGTATTGTGGCATTGTGTGTTGTGGTGTATATTTACAGTCATGGGCACAGGTGGCATAATTCTTGTGCTCAGTTCATGCTGTGTTGTGTGTGTATTGTGGTGTATATTTATAGGTATTGACGTATGTAGCAGCACTCAATGTGTTCCGGTGATGCTGTGTTTTGGTATTGTACATTGTGGTGTACATGCACAGTTATTGACGCTGTGCTGTGCTGTGCTGTACTGTTCCGTGCCGTACCGTGCCGTGTCGTGCCGTGCCGTGTCGTGTCGTGTCGTGTCGTGTCGTGTCGTGTCGTGCCGTGTCGTACCATGCCGTGTCGTGCCGTGTCGTGTCGTGTCGTGCCGTGCCGTGTCGTGTCGTGTCGTGTCGTGCCGTGCCGTGCCGTGCCGTGCCGTGTCGTGCCGTGTCGTGTCGTGTCGTGTCATGTCGTGCCGTGTCGTGTCGTGTCGTGTCGTGCCGTGCCGTGTCGTGTCGTGTCGTGCCGTGCCGTGCCGTGCCGTGCCGTGCCGTGCCGTGTCGTGTCGTGCCGTGCCGTGCCGTGCCGTGCCGTGCCGTGCCGTGTCGTGCCGTGACGTGACGTCCTCACCGGCAGTCCGGTGCCGTTCGCCGTCAGCTGGAACACTCCGGCCGGGTGCAGGCCCACCTGGCCACCCACCACTCGACGGTGTATCAGCGTGTAGTTACCCTCGGTGTCGCCGTGCTCGTCCATGTACACCATGTACCTGGGAACACGTGCGGCGGCCAGGTGCAAGCACAACTGGTGCTTTTCGAACGTCCGAATGTCCGAATGTCCGAATGTTCGAATGTTCGAATGTCCGAAAATGTCAAGTGGTAGCTGAACTAGCAATGGTGATTTTCGGGTAATCCTCCTCCACCTTCGGGTAATCCCCCTCCACCTGCATACTCAATCCACCAGCGTTTCTCCATTCCCTTCACCGAATAGCAATGTTTTAAGGTTTCCTGTTCATCGCCATGTTTCAATTAGAAGGCTTTATGCAATGATCGAACTAATTTAAGCAGCGTTCAAGAAACTGTTTATGCTAGACGGCTACCCAGACATATATGTCATGCTCTTATAAATATCTGAATGCAAGTAGGTACATACAAAACAAGTGTGTGCTGTGTACATTTCGAATAGAGTCCAGTACACAGTTCAAGTAAAAAAGTGCAAACGAATAACACAGATCGATAATAGCATGGATGCACACAAATTGCAGCCAACCGATCTCACTGGGGCCGGTAGCTCAATCGGTAGCGAGTTGGACTCTTGGTTGTAAGATCGTGGGTTCGAATCCCACGACCGACGGGATTGTCGAATCCACCCGCAACCAACCGGCGTGAGAGGCTGGAGATGCTGTGTGACCCAGCAGTCGGATGCATCGTAAAAAGACCCAAGTACCTACCTACCAACATATCTCACCATTCAGCATCCAAGAACACGGACGTGATCGAACACTTTCCCTGGCCTGATGGGTTCGTCCATGCCGCGTACCCCATAGCGCTGAAGTACGTACCCCATAGCGCTGAAGTACGCACCCCATAGCGCTGAAGTACATACCCCATAGCGCTGAAATACGTCCCCATAGCGCTGAAATACGTCCCCATAGCGCTGAAGTACGTACCCCATAGCGCTGAAGTACGTACCCCATAACGCTGAAATACGTCCCCATAGCGCTGAAATACGTCCCTGTAGCGCTGAAATACGTACCCATAGCGCTGAAGTAAGTACCCCATAGCGCTGAAATACGTCCCCATAGCGCTAAAATATGTCCCCCATAGCGCTGAAGTACGTACCCCATGGCGCTGAAGTACGTACCCCGTAGCGCTGAAGTACGTACCCCATAGCGCTGAAATACGTCCCCATAGCGCTGAAATACGTCCCCATAGCGCTGAAGTACGTACCCATAGCGCTGAAGTGCGTACCCCATAGCGCTGAAGTACGTACCCCATAGCGCTGAAGTACGTACCCCATAGCGCTGAAGTACATACACCATAGCGCTGAAGTACGTACCTCATAGCGCTAAAATACGTCCCCATAGCGCTGAAGTACGTACCCCATAGCGCTGAAGTACGTCTTGCCGAACAGCCGCTGGACGATGGCGGTGCCGTTGCGAGGGTCTCCTCGCTCCTTCAGCGTCTCGTTCAAGGACCACGCGTACCGGTGTACCGCGTCGTACAGGTACGCCGCCTCGGATCGTACCTGGCGGTGCACCACGTGTTCAGACGTGCATACGTGTGGCGTCACAACGTCAAAGTAATGGATACATCCATTAATGACACGGGCAACATACTGGAAGTACGCGATGCGGCGGGGTAGCTGGCAGGTGAGTGGTGCCGGTATCGGTACCGTTGAGTACAGCGGCGGTACGCTTCGGAAATGTGTGCGCGCCACGAGGAAAATAACTTTCAGTGCGCATGAAATTGAACTTCGATTGATCTGATCTATAACAGCGGGCACAATCTCGCTGATCTTTACCACGTGCATCCGAATTGAATTGTTTTCGAATGAAGTACAAATATACGACGCGCACCGTTGTTTCGTAAACGTAGTACATATGCAAATATATAAGTATGACTTTGGTGCAGTAGTGAACATTACATACAGTATTTAAGGAAGTGCATCCCTCTTAGGGTTCATGGAAGATACAGCAGTGGGGACATCGGCAAGAGCTCGTTTATACGCCACAATGTTACATTTACGATATACGAGTCATCGTACGTCATCATACATTGTAACATACAGACAGTAGGCCACAGTCAGTGTACGACACGCACATTGCCGAAACAACACATAACGCCACACGGACACGTGACTCGCTCGCGAGGAACGAGCTAGTCTACTTCCGTGCATATACGATAACAGTTCATCTGAGAGACCCGGTAGTCACGCTTTTGAATCCTCAACCGATTCTTTGTCGCAACGCAACGGCTAAAGTCCCAATTCCTACACTTAGAATTCGAGCCGACGTTTTAAGTTTGGCTTTCAATACCTTCTACCATATCACTTCCTTTGGAGGGCGTGCATTTTGTTTGTTGAAAGGAGGTTTCGTGCCGAAGCTGCGTCGGTGTCCGTTCAGTCGACATCGCATAAAGGCCAGTCGTCCAATCGCCGGTCACGTGGTGATGTCGTCATGCCGCGTGGTTTCCGCGCCCAGAGGCCCGGCGGTTGGACATTGCGATAGAGTGAATTCAATTTTGAGCTACATGCACCGTATCCGGGAGAAACACACGATTCGGGCAACAATTACAGATAGTTTCGGCTAAATTGGATTGCTTTTCAATCCACTTATGCTGAAATTGGGGCACTATTTCTGCAGTTGGGCTTCTCTGTCGAATATTAAAACTCATTGCAAGTATGAATGCTTCGTACCGGATTGTCCAAATAGGTTTCACCTATATCTGGAATTCCTACACTCGCGCGAACATTGGCCTCGGTAAAGTGCAGGTCCAAATGGACCGCCAAGAGAGCGCAGCTGTGGCCGGTCCAGCTCCCTGTCGCGGTGTGGTGCCAGATCTCGGGTCTGCAGCACGACAGCCCCATCGTCTCGGCCATGCAGCGCACCTGATGACGCCTTATGCCGATTGATTGATTGATTATTGGGCTTTAGGGGGCGTAAAACCACGCCTTATACTAGAGTAATACAGATAAATGGCATGATTATGACGCCAGACCAGGGAGGCGTGTACGCCCCGCCCCCACAGACCGCTGGCGTGCTTTTGACTAAGCAAATAATCCATATCTGGTCTGTGGAGGTTGCGGAAGGCGGCCGGGATCCCGTACTCGACTCCAACCCTGAAGGTAGTGTGTTCGAGGCTCGATAACCGCAGAGGCGATTGTGCCGCCAAGAGGTCAAGAAGTGGACATCGCGCCGGATTGAAGTCGTGACGTTACTGCAGGTGGCACGGGGCAGAACAGCTGGATCTCGGCGCTGCGTTCTGCCCGTGCAGAGGGCAGCCAAATGCGATATAATCCCAGCCCTGAACTTGTTAGTTACCATGGGCATTAGGCGGCAATAAACCCACGGTTCATGGTAAACAACAGATGTAAAGATGTGTCATCAAGTTGGTCAAGTTTTACGCTGAGGAAAGACAGCATGCTGATGATATCGAGGCCACTCATGCTCCTCTATTTTAGCATAATTTTCCGGTTAGAAAACCAATGTAAGGTAGTATTTGTTAATTCTTGTATTTTGTTTCGTACGCAGTGCTCTGGCTGATTTCACAGTTGGAACCTACTATTATTCACCGCGTACACAGCAAAGTGACTGTTTTCCTTGCTCTGTGCTGCAAGTAAACGGGTGAATGCGATCTCAGATGATATCCAACCATGGCTGTTCCTTCATTGATTATTTGGGCTTAGGGGCGCGCCGACTACACGGTCATTTAGCGACCATACCATGGCTGTTCCACGTGCCCGCTGAGAATGACTGGTCACGGCCGGACCGATCCACTCGAATAACGACCCCAATGACCTATATCTTGTTCGTGTGCATTTGCGTGCTGTAGCATCGAAGAGACCTATCTTTCCTCAATCCGTGACATGCGCATGTGAGTGCGGAGGCGGAAGATAACCAGGTTTGTTCAACACCGAGTAATGCCCAGCCACCACAACTATGCTTGTTCAACACTTGACTTTTGGCCGTTCTGTTTGGGGCTCAGTGAGCAATTTTGTAAGGCGACTAACACCAGGCGGTTTCGCCGCCCCGATAGTTCAGTTGGTTAGAGCGCTGCCCTGCACTGGGCTCCCCTGTCCTGGCAACACAGGGTTCGAGTCGCTTCACGCTCTCGCATTCAGACCCCGGCTGGGAGGGTCAGTTGGCAACTGGCCCGATGAGGTCGGGGACGAGATACGGGGCGGCCGTAGCCGTGTATTGACGGCACGTTAAACTCTCGGTCAACATTTTGCCGTTGAACTGGAATTCATCGATCGTATGTTGTGGCCAGGGTTCACGCAACAAACTCTGCATGGCCACCGGACCCTGGTTCATAAAGCCACCCCAGCAATAATTCAGACTAATTTTAAAGGGAGAAAGAAAGGCATAGTGCTTGGAAATAACCAGGAAGTATCATGCTGAGCATTGTAAATACCTTAATTGTAATTGTACTTCTTGTCTGGCACACTCAAATCATATATTATACATACAAGAGTATCTCCAACCAGCAGCGCTTACTTCAATACGTTAACTGGAAAACACTCCAATTCTCCATGAACTTTATTTGCATTCCTTCTCTGAAGGGAGGTGGTTAAGGCTGGAGAAAGCGTCCTTTTATGTATATTTTTTGAACGCTGCGTTCCCCTCCCCTCGTTACAAAATCCTTAACACAGGCTCTCCTAGCAGAAGTAGTCGATATGCTACTCTGGCATGCGTGAACTTCTCCATCCTGTACCATGCCCCACCACAATGATTTAAATTAGCTTGGTGTATTCATCGCACCAACCGGATATGAACCAAAGGGCGGTGAGGTCGCATCTTAAAACTTGGCGCACGAATTTGGCGCACCGTCGAATTTTAGCTGACAAATTTGCATGGTTCTAAAAGTGTTTAGCCGATTGGGCATTCCGTCCCCAAGATGCTGAATTGCTTCGAAATGTCACACTGTATTGTCGGCAGAGTGAAAATAGAGGTAAAATACTTCATCGACCCTCACTCAGCCCGGAAATGTACCTGTTTTGAGGCGCTGAACCGTGTGCTATCAGAAGAGGCCTGCAGATCACAATGTCGACGGCTGTCAGTGGGTGCCACAAGATGTCTGCCAGATCGTTCGTGCTCTATGCCTGGTTCGAGCACCGCTAACATCACACAAGTGTTAGTCCTCCTTATGTCATTGTCATCATGTCATTGTCATCATGTCATTGTCATCATGTCATTGTCATCATGTCATTGTCATCATGTCATTGTCATCATGTCATTGTCATCATGTCATTGTCATCATGTCATTGTCATCATGTCATTGTCATCATGTCATTGTCATTGTCATCATGTCATTGTCATCATGTCATTGTCATCATGTCATTGTCAGTATATGACATCGTCATGTCAGTGTTATCATATGTCATTGCCAGACCATTTTCATCATATGCCATTGTCATATTATTGTCATGTCATTGTCATCATATGTCATTGTCATATTATTGTCATGTCATTGTTATCATATGTCATTGCCAGGCCATTGTCAGCATATGTCATTGTCATGCCATTCCTCTTCCTTATGTCATTATCATGTTATTATAATATTATGCCATTGTCATGCCATTAGCATTGTATGTCATTGTCATGCCATTCCTCCTCATTATGACATTGTCATGTCAGTGTTATCATATGTCATTGCCAGGCCATTGTCATCATATATCATTGCATGTCATTGTCATCATATGCCATTGTCATCATATGTCATTGTCATGCCCTTGTCATCGTATGTCAATGTCATGTCATTGTCATCATATGCCATTGTCGTATTATTGTCATGTCATGGCCATTGTATGTCATCGTCATGTCAGTCCTCCTCCACACCCGCCTTATTAGCGTGCGCTCGGTGCAGGCCGGTATGGTTTGACCTCCTGTCGACCTGTGTGTCACCTTCATGTTGCCGCCGAACGGACGCAGCAGGTTGGTGTAGTTGAACGGCGGCAGCTCCATGTAGTAGTTGACCAGCTCGGTGAGATCCTCAAACCCGATACAGGGCGAGCCAATCACGCCTGGCGACGCAGCGGCACGTGGAGGTCAGCAGACAACCAGGGGCGGAGCCAATAATGCTGTAGGGGAGGCACTGGTTCTGGAGGGGCGCGCTTTCTCTGGAGGGAGCGCCTTTTCTACTGTGAGGGGCGCCATGGGCCGAGAAACACGCTGATCGGGGTGCAATCGAGTGCCATGGAGGGGCGTCGGAAATCTATGGGGGTGGGGGCACATACCCTCAGTTGTCCCCCAGATTCGTCACTGCCAACAACCCATGGTTATGGGAAGGTCAGCATGCAGTGTCTGGTCCATTAAGATCGCGATAGTACTGGGTGAACAATGGACATGTCATGATACGTTGCTAACAGTATGACGAACTTTATGGACCCGATATTGCATACTAAAGCGTCCATAAACGACAGTTTGAAAAAGAAAACGGATTTCAAAGTCGATCAACAGATCAATAGAAATCAAGAGGCCAGAATAGTTCGACAATAAGTCAACACATGGCGAAATATCAATGCAAAGCAGACCAGGTCAAGAACGGATCGCTTCCTTCGTTACTCTTGTCCATCGTTACTTTCTCGTACATACGTGGACCCACGACAAACTAAGCTGCGAATGTTTTCGTGTCTGGAATCCGGCAGCAGGCCTCCAGATATGGAAATATAATTTTACACTTTTCCCAGGAATTGTTT